>VSMD01123160.1:851-53826 GCA_008750895.1 Mirza zaza | reverse complement strand
CTCATATTCTTAAATATTAGGGAAGGGACATACTGTTAGGACCTTTCAGCTGGCTTTCTCAACCTGGAATACTCTCCAGCTTCCTTCATAATCTTTGAATCACAAAAGGTTCATTCTATTCCTTTGGCTTTACTATCTATAGGAAGGACTATATCTGCACAGGTCACAGGTGGCTATTGAGCTACTGGCCACAGGTGGCTATTGAGCACTTCAACTGTGACTAGTGTGAATTGCAATGTGCTGTCAGTTAAAATACACACTGGATTTCAAAGACTTAGTATAAAACAAGAAATAATGTAAAAAAAAATTTTAAAAATATATAAATTCTTTTGCATTAAATATATCACATTTTGCATTCATTTACATCTCATTAATAATGTTTATATTGATAATATGTTGAAATTATATTTTGCCATATTGAATTAAATAAAATATATTATTAAGTTTATACCTATTTCTTTATACTTTCTTCATGTGGCCATTAAAATTTTTTTAATTATATAGGTGACTTGCATTTGTGGCTCATATTATATTTCTGTTTATTCTATATATTACCAGAAATATATTTCTAGAAATATGTTCCATATTTCTAGTGCTGACTTGGACTTCAGAAACCTAAAAGATCTGAGCCCCACCCTGGTGGTGGCAGTGGTTGTGGGTTACCATGCATGTCCAGCCCAAGGACAGAGTGATTTACTAGTAACTATTTTATTGAAACAGAAAACACACCCATTAAGTATTCATTGTGTCACTGTGCTAGTTAAATCTCCAGTGGGACATCTCAGTATATGTCTACCCGTTCAAGGTATTGATTATCAGTATGACCTGGTGTGTTCCTTGCCTCTCCTGATCTTACCTGTCATAACTCATTTTGGAACAAATCCCCCAAGCTCTGGTACCTACCAGCTGGGTCTGCAGCTTCACTCTGGGCAGCCTGCATTTGAGTAATAATTTATTCACCGAATTGGCTCTTTCCCAACCTTAGCAAAGGGTCTGCCAAATTGCATCTCAAGATGAGGACAGGCCCCTGCCCCCCTTTCTCTCCCCCTCTATCATTTTAGAATTTGTAAGATGGTATAAATTTCCCTTCATCTTTTCCAAGATGAAAGTGTGAATGAGTAATGTCCACCCAAAAATATAAACCTTGAGGAGCTCAAGCCATTTACATGAGGAAAACTTCAAATACCCATTCCAGATCACATGTGGGCCACCCAGAGGGAGGCATTCACTGTGAAATTCAATTACCAGACTTCGTTCAACTGCTCCCCGGAAGACCAATTAATTTCCCCCCTCTTCTGCATGTAGAACCTCTTTATAAGGGTGTAATTAAGGGGCTTCCAAAGGTAGAGACTTACTCTTTAGGTAAATATGATGAACAGGAATCAGACCCTTATTCTTCCTAGCTATGCATGGGGTGCCCAGAGGAGAGGAAGCAGCCCACGCCCCATGCACAGAGCCCTGTTCCAAGTCTCTACACCTTTGGACTTCTGGGTTGGCCCGGGGAGCATGGGATTCCCATGAGATTCCCTCTTGTACATTTGTGGAGGATCTTCTTGGGCCGGATGCTGGGGAAATGCTTGGAGAACAAAGTCCCTGCACAGCCTATGTCCTGTGGCAGCCAAATAAGTGCTAATGACATAATTAGCATTATGGGTGCTGTAAGGGAGAGGGAGAGGCTGTGTGATAGCAATAGACGCCTTGTCTGATTGTCACTTGTTTGGATTCTTATTTTGTTTTTTTTACTTTATTGCAGTTTATGTTTTGTTATTTTTTGCTATAGAACTCTTCCAGTGGAGCAAATTTCATGAGGGAGAAGAGAAGCAGCACAATATATAAAACACTTATAAAAGGAATTAATCCAGTTGAAATGGGGTAGGACAAAGCCTCAAATAGAGAGAGGACCTGCTTCTTGCTACCTAGGACCAGCCCCTGAACTTCCACAAGGCACAGTTTAAAAGCCACTGGGTTGAAAAATTATCCCCAGAAAGCTCCTCTTAACTATCCCACAAAAACCCTCCACAGGCTGGAGCCAACAGGCAACTACTTTCTCATCCTGTCATTGTCCACATCTGTAAGTTCAGCCTCATGGTTGTAACATCAGTAGCACCTGTCTCATCAGGTGTGTGGCACACAGTAGGTGCACAATAAATGGCCATTGTTACTCTCATTATTATTCAATCTTCTACTCTGAGCCTCAGCATCGATTTTGCCCTAATCTTGTGCTTACACACTGATAAATGGGCTTGGGACCTGCCCCATGTGTCTGGATTCCTGTCCTTGTCACCTGACCTTCCTCAGCCCGTTCGGTCTTGGCCAGAGCTGGAGAACTTCTGGTCCCCAGTTCACAGGAAGGAGAGTCCTTCCAAGCTCCAGCTTTGAATCGACTGGGTCTTAGTTCCAGCTCACTGTTTTTCAGGGCCCCAACGCCACATTTGCTGCCCCTCGTGGGTCTTAAAATCCCTGTCCCTAATCCCTGAAGTTCAGGGATGTGCCCTGGGGCTGCTGCAGCATCAGCTGAGAATTTACTGTTTCTGTTTAAAGATTTTCGGGCACTTGGGGATTTATTTCTCTTTCCTCCTTTTCAACTCAGCTATGTATTAAAAATACACATTTTTAAGACTTTTATTTAGCATTTCCCTATGTTTGTAGCTGAGACAATGGTCCACGTCACCTTGGTAGATCACATCACCAAAATCAGAATGTTCTCTTTCAAATAATTGTGTAAAGATTTCATGTTCACTTTTTCTCTTCTGCTCTACTAAAAGCCTGATTTTCTTTCTTCTAAGGAAAGGCCATCAACATTTATTGAACTATAGCGTCTGCTTCCTATGGGAGTTATGTCCTAACTTCAGTGCTGTACGGCGAAAATTTCTTATTGTCAAAGTTATCCTAAAATCCTGTATAAATTGCCTTTTAACCTGGATATTTAGAGGTTAACTTCTTTGGTTTCTCTTCCCATTCGGCTGTGGCTCTCTCCCCCCCCCCCCCAGCAGTGAGAGCTGAGGTCTAGTGAAGGTGGGGGAGCAGGAATTAACAGGGTAAATAAAATATAATACACGTATATTTTAGCTAATGAACCTGTGTCATTTATACTGTATCTATCATAGTCTTTCCATGCCTGCAACAAGACATAGCATTTCCTTTTACACCTCTATCTGCCTCCCGGGGAGGCTGGGGCCCGTTAAAGGGAGGGTCTTTGTGTGCTGCTGAGCTTGTTGGGTGAGTGCAGTCCGTCAGGGAACAGAGCTGGAGCAGAACTCCTCGGCGTGCTCAAGGCAGCAGAATCTGGACAGGGTGATGAGGACAGTCCAGGGTTGGAGGCTGAGGAGAAAAAATGGAGGTGAGTTGGGGATGAGAAGCAAAGAGCCAGAGAGAAGGTGAGAGGACGGGGATCACATGGGGACAGAGTGAGGGGCTGCCAGGCAGGGCTGATGCTTAAGAACAGCCATGTCTCAATTTCTACTTGAAGCAGTTTTTGTAACAAGCAGTAAACCCTCCTTTATCCATTGTACCCAAAAGTGTTTTGTTTGTGGTATTTTTTTTTTTTTTTGCAAGAGCACAGAAGAAATGATTCATTTTTAATGAAGACTCAAAGAACTTCACCAGGGAGGTGACACTTGAGCTGAAACTCGGGGGAGGAGAAAGTTTTGCAGGACTTTATTTACGGACTGAGGACAGACTAGCAAAGGGACGTTCCAAATGGTGTACTGGTTTCCTAGGGCTATTATAACAAATTACCTCCAACTGGGTGGCTTAAAACAGCAGAAACTTATTCTGTCACATTTCAGGATGCCCGAAGTCCAAAATCACGATGTCGGCAGGGTTGATTCCTGCTGGAGGCACTAAGGAAAAATTATCCCATACCTCTCCTAGTTCCCGACGGTTGCTGGCACTCCAACATCCACCTCCCTCTTCCCATCACCTTCTCTGGGCATCTCTCTGTGTCCTCTCTTGTACCCAAAGGTTTTGTGTAAGCTCTACTATACTCACACATTTTTTTTTTCCCAGTGGGAGTTTATGTGTGGGAATTAAGTAAGAGATGGGATTTCACATCTGGATCAACATAGTGCAGAATAACAGTAGCTAACCCTTATGTAGAGCTGTGTCTATTTTGGCTGCTTTACATAGAGAGGTTTCTTTAATCCTTCTAACAGCCTTAAGAAGTAGGTTTCATTATCATTCCCATTTTACAGATGAGAAAACTGAGGTCCAGAGAGGCCTACTTGCCCAAGATCACACATATAGTAAGTATGAGAGCCGAGATTAAAACTCAGGAAATTAGGGCCCAGAGTCCACACTCTTTACCACTGAACCTCATCACCTCTCAAGACAGACATTTCGGCTGGGCGCGGTGGCTCACGCCTGTAATCCTAGCACTCTGGGAGGCCGAGGCGGGCGTATTGCTCGAGGTCAAGAGTTTGAAACCAGCCTGAGCAAGAGTGAGACCCCGTCTCTACTATAAATAGAAAGAAATTCATTGGCCAACTAATATATATAGAAAAAATTAGCCGGGCATGGTGGCACATGCCTGTAGTCCCAGCTACTCGGGAGGCTGAGCCAGAAGGATTCCTTGAGCCCAGGAGTTTGAGGTTGCTGTGAGCTAGTCTGATGCCACGGCACTCACTCTAGCCTGGGCAACAAAGCGAGACTATGTCTCAAAAAAAAAAAAAAAAAGACAGACATTCTAGAAGCCTGGAGTCAGAGGCATCCAAAGTGATCCCCAGAATTCACAGGACTTTCTCTAATGCTTTCTAACAGGCACTGCTCTGAGCCCTTAACAAGCATTAACCTGCATAGAAGGACAAGTGGGAGATTTGGACTCGTGTTGATCTCAAGGGGCTAGTAGCCCAGCCAAACCGTGGGTTGTGTGCCATATCTCACTGACCCTCAGGGCAACTTTCTGAGGCTGGCATTATCCCCACCCAATAGATGTGGAACCTCAGGATCAGGGAGGTGACCAAGGTCACAAGAATGTGAGAGATTCACATCATGAAGGTGGAATTTGGGTTCTCATCTGTCTATCTCCAAGTCCAGGCTCACTTGGCCTCCTAAAATTCAAAGTGTCCTCAAGGTGAGAAGGCTGCTGGTGCCCAGTGTCAGAAGGAAGGAAGCAAGATGTTTCCAACCATTTGTCAGATTAATGAGGCAGCTGCTGGCTCATCCAAGCGGCTAAATGGCATCTAAACATTTCTGAGAACCACTTAGCAGAGGTTTCGAGATGGTTCCCCTGAGTCTCGGGAATCTGCATCCACGAGGAGTAACAGGGAGCGACAGGGGAGCAGTGAATTGGACACGGCACACAGCTTCCCCAGCCAACCCATGAGGGCGGGTGCTCTGCTAAGTGACAAATACAACGGTGGGAATGAAAGGGATGGAACTGCCTCGAAATGACACCTGCCTCTCATTCCTGACCCCAAAGTTGTAGTCTACCAATCGAGTCTGTAGTAGAGCTGGAGCTACAGACCCCTCCAGCTTAGGGCAGGATTTTCCTTGGTAACTGGCAAGGGGCCAAGCCTGCAATAGCTGTCAAGAGGCTTCAGTTGTGGGGCAGGGAGGAGGCAGAGGGCTGGGCACGGTGGCTCACACCTGAAATCCTGGCACTGGGAGGCCAAGGAGAGAGGATCACTTGAGTTCAGGAGTTAGAGACCAGCCTGAGCAAGAGCAAGACCCCATCACTACTAAAAATAGAAAAAATTAGCCAGGCATGGTGGCACGCACCTGTGATCCCAACTACTTGGGAGGCTGAGGGAGGAGGATCACTTAAGCCCAGGAGTTCAAGGTTGCAGTGAGCTGTGATGATGCCACTGCACTCTAGCCAGGGTGACAGATTAAGACTCTGTCTCAAAAAAAGAACAAGAAAAAGAAACCAGGCAGAGGTGAGTGCATACCTCATGATGCCATTCTTCGTTAGCTAAAAAAAAAAAAGAAAAAAAAAATCAGAATTGAAAAGGCATTGGCATGTGGGCAATAAAGGCACCTGTTATCAGATGTGATAATCAGTTGGGTTTAATCTGGCAGCAAATAATAGGAAATCCAACCAAAACTGTTTATGCAAAAGGAGCCATTATTGGCTCATGGTCCAAGGGCATGCTGACTTCAGATGCAGCTTGATCAGGAACTCAGATGAGCTCACCAGATCCTAGTTCCCTCCACCCCTCCCCTGTGCCTCTTCAGCTGCTGGCTTGAGTTCCAGGCCTCACATGTTAGCAAGAGGGTAGTCGCAGATCCAGCTCTTATGTGCTCTTGGATTTCAGGTACAGCAGGAAAGAAAGATTTCCTTTGCTAGAATCCTGAGTAAAGTCTCACTGCATCTCATTGGCTCTGATTGGATCACACGCTCATCCAAGAACCAGCTGTTGGGACCAGAGGAATGAGGTATGCTAATTGGCCTAGACCTAAGTCAGGACATTCATCCCCAGAGTTGGTGAATTCTGCTTTATCGGATTCCACGTGGACTGATTATGGGGCAGAGAGTGGCTTCTCAGTGGAAAATCGGGGCATGAATACTATTAGGAGGATAAATGGGTTTGGGGCCTGTGTGTGAGCTTCAGGAAGACACTGCATCTGAAAGTCGGAACAGGGCTGTCTGTAGGGCACATGGGACCCTGGAAAATAGGTTTGGGGAAGTCCTGCCTACATAGCAATTTTATAAAACTGTATTACAAAATTCTTGGACCTATGTGAGGTATGGTGATTTACCAATGAAGATGTGGAATAGTGAGTACAGAAGAGGTGGAATAGTGAGTACAGAAGAGGTACTTAGGTATTTGAGTATTGCTCAATCAGTGCATGTGAAGATTCTTCTCAGTGTCCAGGCACCATCTTTTCCTGTTCTTTACCATCACATGTGCTGTTCTGGGCTAATGCCTTATCCTCACCAGGAGAAAAAAAAGTAGCAACACTGTTATTGCTCACAATGACATGGCTCTGCAGGTCCTGTTTATATGAAAACAATATAGATCTTCTTGTCTCTGCATTTCCCTAATAGCATTTGTTTAACGCTGGTTACACCATTACTCATTAGGTTGCATCATCCATGGTACTGCCAGTGAAGACTGGGCTTCCAGAGCCTCTCCCAAAGGCAGTGCTTCATTGACGCCAACCACAATGTAAGCCTTACCCAGAGTATGAAGAAGATGTGAATGATCGTCCGTTGTCTGGTTATGTGAAATTAACCATTGGGATTTTATAGTGTGAATGTGGTACATTTCCCAACCATGTCTTCTCTTGGATTCTTTGGGCTGCAATCACTGCGTTCCTAAAATGTCATCTATTTCAATGCTGACCTCCCCTGCCTACCATACCCCACTCCCAGTGGGGACGAAGGGCCCATGAGTGGAGCAAGAGCAGTACCATTTGTGTGAGGCATGTTTGATCTCATCCTGTAAAGCTTAAGGGCAACCCAGAAGAGCAGGGCTTGCCATATCAATTGGAGGCAAGAAAGGGTGTTGATAGGAAGGGCCTGCAGGTGTTGCAGAACAATGAGTAGACACAGCCACACCCATGGACTGTCTGACACCTGGCTGAAGGCCTACAGAGGTCCAGCAGCAGAGAGTACACAGACTAAGGATGCCCACTGCCACCCTGCAACCCATGGTGCTGCAGAACAGAGGTGGCACTAGAGTCTTAAGCTGGCTTCATTCATGTGGCCTCTCAGAAGACACTTCCTGTGAGATCAAGCAATCAGTCGTGCTTGATGCCAACGGGTGAGCTGTTGGTGGTGCACCCTTGCATTGGCTCTTGCTCTTTCCTTGGCATTGCACCCCTAGTAAACGCAAACATAATAAAATTTGCTTCCAGCTCTGCTTTCTGGGGAAACCAGGCTCTGGCATATGTTCCTGGCAAAGGAAATAGGAAGTACAAATGCCCTGAGGTAGGAGCAAGGCCCATGTGGCTGGGGAACAGCAAGGAGGCCAGGTGACTGGGACAGAGGGAAGGATAATGGTAGGAGGGGGGACCACTTAGGGACTTCTCAAACTTTAAGGTGCATACGAATCACCTGAGGATCTTGTTGAAATGCAGACTCTGATTTAGTAGATCTAGGGTGATTTCTGAGATTCTGCATTTCTCACCAGCTCCCAGGTGGTATTGATACTGCTGGCCATGGACCACACTTTGAGCAGCAAAGATGTTGGCCATAGCAAGCCCTATGGCTTTTACTCTGAATGAGATGAGAGACATTAGAGGAGTTTAGGTAGAGATATTAGAGATGACATGATCTGATGTATGTTTTAAAGGATCATTCTGGCAGCTGGGAGGAAAATAGATGGGAGATGGGGGTGGTGAGTGTGGAAACAGGAAGGTCAGTTAGGAGGATATTGCAATAATCCAGGCGAGAGATGACCTCAGATTGATCAAGATTTCATCTAAAAGCTTCAGTCTTTTAAATTTAGTATTTGTAACTGTTTCCAAAAATACAGGACACATATCAATGTGGTGTATGAGATTATTTTAGGTAGTAACCATGTTTTATGAATAGTTTTATAGTTACATGTTTATTACAAGTATTTCTGGTTTTCATATTTAGTGATGATATAGTCGTCTTTTAAAAGTTTCTAAGTTTATGAGATAGGAGTTGATATAAAGTAAAATACTAAGTCAGTTAGCTTGGTGATACAAACAGACGGCAAACGGGAAGGTGGCTCCCAAATGCCTGGAATCTGGGAAATGCCGACTTTAAAATCATTGAATTGTTACCGGTGGTTGTTTATTTCTTAGGGTAATTTTTTCCCCCCTGAAGAACATGTTTCACATGATCTAATAAAAAACAAGGAAAACGTGGGAACCTGAACTTGAGACTGGCTTTGGGAGCCACTTTTCCAAAGTGTGTCCAGAGTTTAATAAATATTTACTTCTCACAATGTCATTGTCTAAAAGGCAGCACTTCAGCAACATGAAGCACAGTTGAAGGGTCACCTCATGGGGCCTGATCTGGGAGGAACAAGCTAGACTCCAGTTAAGACAGTTGTCCTCAAGCCTAGCAGAGCATGGAATTCTCTCTTTAAAAAAAAAAAAGCTCAGGCCCCACCCCAGGTTCATTAAATGAGAATCTCCGAGGGCAGGGTCTGGGCACTGTGTGCTTTGAAAGCTCCCAGGTGATTCCATGCCTGGCCGTCCTATTCTTGTTCCTTAGTACAGAGAAGAGAGTATGATTTTTGGAATAAGACAGATCTGGGTTCAAATTCTTCCACCTGTATGCCATGTGATCCTGAACTACTTATTTGACCTTTCCGAAACTCACTGCTCATCTGTACAATAGGAATAGTCAACTGTGTGTGGTGGCTCATGCCTGTAATGCTAGCACTTTGGGAGGCGCAGTTGGGAGAATCATTTGAGGCCAGGGGTTTGAGACCAGCCTTCGCAAGAGTGAGACCCAATCCTTACAAAAAATAGAAAAATTAGCTGGGCATGATGTTGCCTCTGTATTCCCAGCTACTTGGGGAAGCTGAGGCAAGAGAATCACTTAAACCTAGGAGTTTGATATAGCAGTAAGCTAGGATCATGCCACTGTACTCTAGCCAAGGTGACAGAGTAAGACTCTGTACCCCCTAAAAAAACAGAGTAGTCATACCCACCCCTTAGGGTAACTGTGACAATTCAATGGCACAAGATCTGCCATGTGCTAACACAGAGCCTGCTGGGCAGCAGGGGTTCAGGACATCCTCATCCCCTGTTTTCCTCAGTGACACTCCCACCACCCAGAGCCTGGCACAGAATAGGGACACCTAGTAGTAAAACCTCAGCTCCCATGAGGGCTCAGAGGGTAGAGGTCTGATCTGATTATTTGGGGGAAGTTCTGCCTGACCAGGCAAATACCCCTCCCATGAAGCCTACTTGGGCATGGCTGCCACCCCCACCTTGCTCACTCCCATGCAACTACGTCCTGCTACTATTTCAGCACTCTGCACACTGAATCTTAGAATGTTATCTCCTGCCTGTCTCCCCTTGGGCTCATGAACTCCTTGGAGGCCAGAAGTGTGTCTCTGAATCCTCAGTGGCCAAGACAGGGCTTGGTTTAACTAGCAGGTATGACTCTGTGTTTGTTGAACAACTGAATGAGCTTGGGATTGGAGCGTCATGGGCAGAGCAGCCCTGACAGGTGATCAGCATCAGGAGGTGCTATATGGGTGTCAACTGGGGGTCCTAAAGTTGGCAAAGTATAGTTTCCAACATCCAAAATGGCGGGGGGGCCAGACTCCAGTCCTACATGGGCTGGTTCCCAATGCTTTATTGCTTTTTAACAAAACACTCCAAACCTTAAAGGCTCAAAATAATGATTTATTCTTTCTTACAATTCCAAAGGATGGCCAGGCACAGTTGGGCATGTCTGTTGCACGAGATGTTTGTAGGGGTCACTCTCACATTCAGACGGGGGCTCATCTGGGGCCAGAACATTGAAGACACATGTCGGAAGTTTTGGTCCCTTTCCCATCCAGGGGTTTCAGTCCCAAACCTCAGCCTTAAACTGCTCCCACCATTGCCCTGCCTGTGTGTTCCCTTTATCCACACTCTCTTCTTGCCCTCCTTGGCTGGCCGGGCCTCACCTTCCAGCAGGTTCGTTGGACTTCTTTCTCAGTAGCTCAGACTCCAACAGAGCAGAAGCTGCCAGGCCTCTTAGGAGCTAGGCCTGGAGTTGGCACAGCAGCAGGTGAAAGCAAGTCACAAGGCCGGCCCAGATTCCAGGGAGGAGAAATGGCTCCACCTCTGGACAGGAGGAGCACACCGGTGTCCAGGGACCGGAGGGATTGCTGGGGGCCCTGTTGGAGGCCTTTCCCACAGTAAGGAAAGAAAGTCTGGACTCTTGTCTTCCCAGGTGCCGGCCTTTATAGCCACCACTATCAAGGTCTTAGATGGGAAAGTGGGTGGGAGGCAGAGGAATGGTCATGCCTGTGGGAGTGGCCCATGTCTGTAGGAGGAGGGAAAAATCTAGAGTGGTCACTGCCAAGGACATCTAAAAGATGGGACCATTGATGTAGATGAAGGGACCATTGTGGCAGGGGGCTGGTAGGAGAAGGTCAAGACTGAGCCCCTGCATGGGGCAGGGGCCGGAACCCTCTTCCATGTGTCAAAGATGACAGTCATGTCATGCAGAACAACCGCAATCTGATTTCAGCAAGGAGAGGGGAGAAGCATCTGGAGATATTGGCCACGGCTCTTACCTGTCTTCAAGACCACAGGCCTCACCACCCCCTTCCCCAGGGATGGCTCTGGACCCCTCACCGTCCTCAGCCCACCCCCCCACCCCACCCCCCACTTAAGGACAAGACCATTTCCTTGTGTTCCAGTCATAGAGTCTGATATCTATCCAGTCTCTCCTGATAATAAATATTTGAACAGTGGTTTGTTAATTTTTCTGACTCTCCAAGACAGAGATTAATTGCTATTTTATATTACATTCAACTTCTATTAGTTTAGGATTTACTTCCTCAGTGATACCACCAGCATCAGGCTTGAATAAAACATGTTAACCTAGACAAGCTCATTAAATTCTGGAAGGTGAGTGGACAGAAAAGAGGCAGAACCAGCCCTACTTTTGCAGTTTTGAGGGTATGGATTTAAATTCATCAGACAGATGGGGTGGGACAAGCTAAGTGATGAAGTCAGGGAAGGGACAGTCCTGTTCAGTCCCGATAGGCCTCAGGGCACCAAAACTCGCCCTTTCCTAGAGCAGCCCCACCCCCACCTGGCTTCTGACACCCTCAAAGTGTCCACAACTTCGGCGATAACAGCTTACGCTGACCTAAACAGGACTTCGTTTCCCAGTCTGTTCCTCATCATCCTAACTGCTGACCATTGAATTAGAATTTTTAGGGTCTGATTTTATTTCTTGGACCTGCCACTCAACCCTTCAGAGATGGGTGAGATTTTCTCATCTGTGAACAGGAGAGGTCATTATATCAATAATGAGGTCGTGGTATTTATTGTTATAAATACCACACTACCCTTGACCCAAGGGCTGGGCCCCCTATCACCTGGGGTGCCCCCCTAGAAATCATATAGGAAAAATAACAGAATTGGGTGTCTAGACTTATTTTATTCTCATTTTCCAGAAAGACTTTCAACTCCCAGATCTTATTTTAAACTTTAGACCTGACATTCAGCTCGGCTGAGAGTAATAAAATAATATAACCAAGGTCACATCCAAAAGAGAAGACTGCATAAAAGGTGTGTGTCTTTAACACTGGCCGTCAGTGCGGACTCCCTCTATGTTTATGGTCATTTTCCCCATGGGTATTTATGTCCTTTTTTTTTTCAGGGACCTCGGTCGGGCTCATCCCAATCCATCAGAAAGGTCGTGATCATGTTTTACCACAGAAGCAAAGGGCATGGGGCCTCAAATCCTGATCTGCCAGGGAGCTCCCAGCCTGTAAGCACATGCGGCCAACTCCCCGCTTTAGTTCTACGTACCATAGATTTTTTTTTTAGGTGGATATTTATGTAGCCGCAGAATGTTGTCAGTGGCACCTTTCCCCCAGACAAGAGGCACCAATTTGCCCTATAATTGCATATTTAAGGGAAGATTCAGGAAGAGTCAAAGAGAATCTTCTGCACCTGGATAGGGAAGTGGCTAAATTGTTTTATGTTCCAGAACACATAACCTCCCACACTGTGCACGACCACTTGGAGCACCGATGGAGACGCAGGGCAGCGTAGAACATGGGTCAGTCACCCCACCCAAGGGGCACCGGAGTTGGGGCATGCATCCCATCGGTCACTGTTGGAGGGCTTCTCCCTGGGCACTCACCCTGGGGCACTCTGACTTTGCCTGCGTGCAGGGGGACATGCCTTCAGCAGAGAGCAACCAGATAAAAGCCCTCGGGGAAAGGTGGCAGGTCCTAGGTGTTTGCAGTAACACTTCCAGGGTATGGAGCGAGGGTCTCGCAGATACAGGCAGGGCACTGGCCATCTGCCCCCTGCCCCAGCCCAGACGCCGTGTGAATTTTCATCACAATCCCTTTGTTATGGGCTGAATTGCGTCCTCCCAAATTCATATGTTGAAGCCCTAATCCCCAGTACCTGAGAACATGAAAGTATTTAGACATAGGGCCTCTAAAGAGGTGATTGAGGCCTAGGCGGGTGGATCATTTGAGCTCAGGAGTTCGAGAACAGCCTGAGCAAGAGCGAGACCCCGTCTCTATTAAAAAAATAGAAAGAAATTAGCGGACAACTAATATATATAAAATTAGCCGGGCATGGTGGCGCATGCCTGTAGTCCCAGCTACTCGGAAGGCTGAAGCAGGAGGATCGCTTGAGCCCAGGAGTTGCAGGTTGCTGTGAGCTAGGCTGACACCACGGCACTCACTCTAGCCTGGGCAACAGAGTGAGACTCCATCTCAAAAAAAAAAAAAAAGACTAAGAGGTGATTAAGTGAAGATGAGACCACCAGGATGGGTCCTAATCCAATTTGACAGGTGTCCTTATGAGAAGAGGAATTTGGACACACAAGAGAGACACCAGGGATGTGGACACAGAGGAAAGACTATGTGAGGACCCAGCAAGAAGGTGGCATCTGCAAGCCAAGGAAAGAGATCTTGAGAGACACCAACCCTGCTGGCACTGCAATCTGGGACTTCCAGCCTCCAGAACAGTGAGAAATAAATTTCTATTGTCTAAGCCACCCAGGCCGCAGTGCTTTCGTACAGCAGCCCTCGTAAATTACTACACCCTCCCCTAGTTCTGTTTCTCAGTCCCCAGAGTTGTCTCCAGTTGGCCCACCTCATCTTTTCAAGCCAGGCGACAGGTCAGAGGTGACTGAGCCATCTTTGCGTCAGGTGTCCGTTTCAGTCCCATCAGCTGCTGGGGGAAAGCAGGGTCACGTGGCCAGGGCCGTGAGTGCGGAGAGACCTCTAGAAAGGGAGCATCATTGGCGAAGGCTCCTCCAATGTGTCTGCACATTGGCCTGGGACAGTCCTAAGATGAAGTGGCCAGTACTCTATGTGCTTGTTTTAACACAGGCCATTTCCAAACCACTGTGGCATTGTCCTAGAGACAGATCATCCAGGGGAAACAAGTCAGTGTGATGCTGAGATTCTAGACACTGCTTCAGGAACCCACATCTCGGGCCATGCATGGGCTGGTTTCCCGGCTTGCAGACTGCGAGTGTGAAAGCCACAAGTCTGCCCACTGGGGCTGAATTGGAAGGCGACAGGCACAGCTCGCCGCATCTGGAATCAGCAGGATGCGAGGCTGACAGTTAATTAGATTAATTAGGAAACCGTGCCTTAAAATGTAATGCTGTTTTCATGAGCTTTTAAAGCCTATCAAAATGTTTGCCGAGCTTTATGGCTGGTAATTAACAACCTTGTAAAAATATACAAGGAAACAAGGAGATATCAGAGAGCTAATGAGTGTGGCAGCTGCCAGACCCACAGACAGGGGCTGGTTCTGGCTTTCCCATCGCCTGGTTTGAGTCCCAGCTCTGCCTCAACTTGCTCAGACAAGTCCCTCAACCTCTCTGATCTTTGTTTCCTTATTTGTCCAATGAAAAGGTTGGATGTCCTCTGAGCCCTGGACCAGCCACTTTTCTTGACCTCCCCCTCTCTTGTGCCTCAGAGCTCAGCCCACTGCAGGCTCCTCTGCTCTGAAGGCCATTCAGTCACCAAGGCCTAAGTGTCTCCACAATAGGTAGGAATCTAGAGCTCAGGGAGAGCCTCAGATCCCACTCCATATAAGTGGACATACATGGCTCTGTGGTCAAAGGTCCATTCACCCTTCTCCAGTAACAAATGATTCCTTGGGCAGATCACCTCCCCCAGCCCAGTTCTCAGAAACTATGCTTTAGACAGTGTTGACTCTCCCCCTGGCACTAGGGGTGGCTATGTGACTCAGCTGTAGCCCATCAGAGCATCTCAAGGATGATCACCTGGCTTAATCAGAGCCAATGAGGCACAACGGAGAGGGAGGCTCTCCATTCGTTTCTATTGGGATGAGTAGACCTGGTGCTGCCGGCAGCCGTCTTGGCACTATGTGGCATGTGGACACCAATCCATCGTGGAGCAAGGCTGAGCCAGATGATGGAGAAAGACCAGGTTCTGGAACCATTATTTGGGCCCCTGAGTTTAGCTACATCTTAAATTTACCCTTGCATTTTTCAATTGCATGAACCAATAAATTCCCTTTGTTTGTTTAAGCCATTTTGAGGTTGAGTTTTCTTGCAAACAAGAGTTCTAACAGTTACCTGGTGTGCTTGTGAGTGTAGGGGTGTAAGAGAGAAAGAGAGGAATAGAAACAAGGTCATAAAAACAGAAAAAAAAGTTTTGTTTTAGTGAAAGTACATACTAGAATTTGTACGTGCTATTTCCTGTGCATAAAATGTCATTTGCTGTCTATTTTCCTATGAGAATTCCTATTCATCCTCTCAAAGCCCATTTCAGTGGCATCTCAGCTTTCCAGACAGAGTTAGTCACTCCTTCTCTTGGAAGACTTTTGACTTATGACAAAAATCACCTATATATTACTAAAAATAAATTATAGAACATTATGAGTAATGTAAATCTATATATGAACTAAACATGTTAACAATTATAATTATTGTTGTTATTCACCAATATTTTAATTATTGTGGGTTGACATGCGAACTTGACTGACAGACTTTTCTCCATATACCTGTAACCCCAGGGCCCTTCATATCTGGACTGGGATGGAGACATAGAGCCAACATTTGTATCTGGGTCAAATGGTCAGAAAGGGGCCCAGTGAAAGAAACTTCAAATTTTCGATTTCTAAGTATGAGAGATAAAAATGCTTGGAAAGGAGATGAGAGCAGGAAAAACTAGTTTTTGCTCATTACTCACTTAAACCCATTCCCATAGTAACAGAGCATAAACCAGGCAAGTGCTGATTCCCCAGCTAGAGGCAACACATCCCAGCCCCTTCTTGTGGCTAGCATAACCACATGGCTAAGTTGTCACTGATGCAATCAGAATAGAAGGGACAGGGCACATTCTGTATGACTGTTCTTTTTCCTTCCCTGAACACAGATGTGCTGTGACCAAGCTCTAACAGTGGAGATGAGGATAACACCACAAAGGACACAGGGAAACAAGATGAAAGGATCTTTGATACCTGAGTGACCATGTGGAGCAGAGCCTGCACCACTTACCTTGAGACTGTTCCATGAGAATGAATGAACTTCTATTTTCTTCAAGCCACTGTTTATGTCCTCTTTATTACAGCAGCTTGGGCTTACTCTAAGTAATGTATTCCCAACCACCTCTCCTCCAATGACTGAAAAAATTCTCCCAGTTTTGGAAGAGGGTGAAGTTTTAGAGAGAAAGGAGAGAGAGAGAAGGATAGAAGCTATATAATTCCCTACCCCCACCCCTTGCCCTTTCTCCTAAAACAAGTCACAGATTTGATGGCAGGGGGAGAGACACAATAAAACTCCTTTTGAAGTCTGAAGGACTAAAGAATAAAGAGAACTTGTGCTTTATTTCCATCTGGAAATTGTCCTTCATCCCAGGAGGTGAACATCTGTTCTTTTGCCTTCCAACATTCATGCACCCTTCTTCTGATAACAGTGTCCCAACGTCTGTCTGGAAAATCACTTTCTCACCTTTGTAGAATTCTGGGAATACCTTTAACTGCCTCTTGTCACATCAGGTCTGCTTCCTACAGCTGTGCAGTTTGTGCAGTGCACAACTCCAGGGAGCTCATCTCACATAGACAGTGCTGTAGTTGTGTCTCCTGGATTGCATAACAGGGTAGTCTTGTGGCACTCCACAGAGGCCACTAACTCTTGGTCTCCATGACAGTGGACCCTGGCTGCTATGGCTTCTGCACGAGACAGAGCCCAGTCTCAAAATGGATGGAACCTACCGTGCACCAGTGCAGTGACAAATACTCAATAAACATAATGATCTTTTCCCCACACTATGCTTCCCACAATACCACTTGCTAATACATCCTGAGAATGTGCTGTTGACCCCATGGCTCTGCTATAACACTCTTGTTGACACTATTCATTGTATTATCCAACGGCTCCTTTATAATAACTCACATGATAAATTCCCAGAAAGAGCTGGGGGTGTCTTCAACAATTGGTAGATTTCTTTCTGGACGATAATGAGAGTTATAGAATCCATTAGCTTTCCTTGTTGCTTTCACCATCAGGGGACCCAAAGTGAAATTGAATGCTCTTGTGAAGGTCACCGATGACCTCCATGTTGCTAAATCAATGGTCAGTCCTCAGTTCTCACCTTACTTAACCCACCAGCAGCACTTCACATAGATGGTGCCTCTCTTCTTAAAACCCTTTCTTGGTTTGTCTTCCAGGATTCTCAAGTTCTTGCTTTACTCCTGTCTCACTGGCTGCTCTCCCTCTTCTTTGTTGATTCTTCCTCACTCCTTGACCTCTAAACATAGGAAGATCATAGGATCAGGTCCTTTTTCATGTTCCCGTGTCTGTCATATACCTCCATTGGCAATCTCATCTAGCCTCGTGACTTTAAATACCACATCTTAATGCTGCTGCCCAAATTCCTGTCTCTAACCTGGACCTTTCTCCTGAGCTCTGGACCTGTCTGTCCAACTGCACATTGGACATCTCCTCTTACACATCAAACAGGCATCTCAAGCTAAACACATCCAAGACTCAACTCATCATCATCACACCTTCCCTACCCATAGCCTTCCTCATCTCAGGGAACCAAAATGCTCACCTTTCAGTTGCTCAGGTCAAAAGCTTTAGAGTCATCCTTGACTCCTTTCTCTTTGTTTCAACCCCCCCCAATCTATCCAAATCCTACTGCCTCTACCTTTAAAATATACCCTGTACCCAACCTCAGCTCCCCACTGTTTCCATTCAATTCCAAACCACCATCACCTCTTGCCTGGATTTTGACAATATTCTTCTAACTGTTTTTCTGAATTCTGTCCCTGTCACTCAGAGTCTATTTTAATCACAGCCTCCAAAGGGATTTCTTTCAAGGCACATCATGGCATCCTCTGCTCCTCTAGTGGTGCTTTCATTCCTGGAGTAAAAGCCAAAGTTCTTACATGACCTGTGAGGCCCCATCGGGTCTGTCTGCCTGTTTCCTCTCTGATCTTCTCTCTTCGTGCAAAGATGATAACTGGTGGCCGAAGGAGTGGATGTGGGCACTCGGGGTAAGAGAGTGGAGTGGGAAGAGAAGAGTAGAGGGCCCAGGGTACAGGTTGAAAAAAACAGGGGACTGAGAAGGGCAGCCAAAGGCCAATGAGAGGAGCCATCAGATGGTGGGGCCACCAAATCCAAGGAGAGAGAATGTCTCAAGAAGAAACCACGTCTCACTGAGGGCCCACAGGGCTGACCATCCCCTCTTCAATTTCCCTTTTCATGCTGTTAAAATTTTTAAACCTTTTCAAATGATGAGCAATTTGTCAGGGAAGCAGCATCTTGGCAGCCACTCCGGGTAAGGAGGAAAAATATTAGCATCTTCCGACTGGTCATTTTTTTCCCCTTTTCAGTCTAAGCAGGCCAGAACCAGTATCCATTATTAATAGATGCATGTTTTATTAAAGTTATAAAGACCAAAGATTTGTAACTTTAATAATCCAGATTCTTATTTTAAATTCCCCAACATGATTATTTATTGATCAGCTGGGGATGTTTCTTTTGCAATTGCCAATCTGCCAATTCCTGGAGGGGAAGTGGAAGCGGTGGAATTAGAGAAGCTGGCGTTGACACCAACTTACTCCAGGGTGCACAACAGAACTCCCACCAACATGAGCACCTGCTCTGTGCCAGGCCCTGGGCCAGGCACAGTGCATCAGAGGCAGGATGACTAAGGCACCCTAACTGGGGAGGCGGAAAAATAAACAATTTTATGGACAATGCAATAATTCAAGTGTATGCAGGGAGCAGAATTGAGTGGTCAAAATTCCTAATTTCTCTGGAAGTAGGAAGATTTAAGTTTCAGTGCCACCACATAGTAGCTGTGTGATCTTAGGTATGATACACCTCCTCTCTGAGCCTCAGTTTCCTAACCTGTAAAATGGGCATAGTATAGGTTATGATGAAGAGTAAGTGAGATCCTGATGCAGATAGCTTGTTTGGCACAGTACTCCGCGTGATACAAAAAGCAATAGGGCACACACTCGGGGCAGTAATCCTTCTCGGAGGAGAGGGGTAAAAAGGTTTCACAGAGGAGGTGAACTTGAGCTGGTTCCGGAAGGATGACTAGAATTTTAAATGGCTGAAAAGCTGAGGGAAGACGCAAAACAACCAGGGAAAAACCAGTTGGTGAGTGAGTGTGCGCTGCATTTGGGAAAAGCTGAAGAGCTCGGTGGGGCTGGAGAATGTGGCAGCTTCAGGGGACAGCAGGAGGTGGTGACGGTGCAGAGGGCCTCCCAGCCCAGACAAGGAATCCAGGCTCACCCCGGAGGCAATGGGGAGCCTTGCAGGGTGTCTTCTTTGTTTTTTAATTGCTGTAAAAAACACATAACATAAAATTTACCATTTTAACCATCTAATAGTGTATGGTATAATAGTGTCAACTATATTTCCTTTTTGTGCAATGGATTTCTAGAACTTTTTCATCTTGTAAAACTGAAACTCTATATCCGTTGAACAACTCCTCACTTCCCCAGCTGGAGGCCACCGCCATTCTACTTTCTGTTTCTATGAGTTCTACTACTTTAAATATCTCATATACATATATAAGTGGAATCAGATAGTATTTGTCTCCTTTTGACAGGCTTATTTTACTTATTATAATGTGCTCAAGATAAAGCATTGGTGCCTCTGTGGATGACAGTGGTGATGGTGATGATGACAGTGGTGGTGGCAGTGATGGTGATGGTAGTGACGATGGTGATAATGATGATGATGGCAGTTGTGGTGGTGGTGATGGTGATAGCAGCCAACTCTTTCTGAGTGCTTACTCTGTGCCAGGCACTCTTCTAAGTGCTTTAAAAGTACAAATGCAGGCTGGGCCCGGTGGCTCACGCCTGTAATCCTAGCACTCTGGGAGGCCAAGGTGGGCGGATTGCTCAAGGTCAGGAGTTGGAAACCAGCCTGAGCAAGAGCAAAACCCCGTCTCTACTATAAATAGAAAGAAATTAATTGGCCAACTAATATATATAGAAAAAATTAGCCGGGCATGGTGGCACATGCCTGTAGTCCCAGCTACCCAGGAGGCTGAGGCAGGAGGATTGCTTGAGCCCAGGAGTTTGAGGTTGCTGTGAGCTAGGCTGACACCATGGCACTCACTCTAGCCTGGGCAACAAAGTGAGATTCTGTCTCAAAAGAGTGCAAATGCATTAATTCATTTTATTCTTCCAACACTATTTTTATTCCTCTTGTACAAATGAGGAGATTAAGGCAAGTGAAGGGACGTTACTTGCCCAAGGTCACAATGATGACAGGCAGAGCTGGAATTCAAATTCAGGCAGCCTGGCTCCAGCCCATTTCCAGGAGTCACTTGGGGAGCTTTAAAATACTCACCCCAGACCTGCTGGGTCAGAGCCTCCAGTGGGGCCCCAGGCATCGATTGCCAAGAAACTCTCTGAAGGTAGGCTGAAGGTGGGGTAGGAACTGAGGGCTTCCCATGGGGACAGACAAGCCCAAGTCTGACCTGAGAGAGAGTTGAGCCTAAGTCTCTCCCACCTGCCCTGAGCACTGAATTTCCCTGGGTCTGGGGGTGAGTGAAGCTTTGGGGGGACAACCAAAAAAGGGTATCCAGATCATTCCTACCCTCTCACACACAACCTGGAGGAAGCAGCCTTCAACCTCCTGACTGCCCCCCACCAGCTCTCCAGAGAGGGAGCCCGAAGGATCTAAGGGAAATACAGATAACAAACGATCCTAAGAAAAGATACTCAACCTCTTGAGTCACCCAGTGTCTTAGTCCATTTTCTGTTGCTTACAACAGAATATCTGAAACTGGGTAATTTATAAAGAAAAGAAATTTATTTCTTACAGTTACAGAGGCTGAGAAGCCCAAGTTTGAGGGGCCACATTTGGTGAGGGCCTTCTTGCTGGTGAGGACTCTCTGCAGAGTCCCCAGGTGGTGCAGGGCATCACACGGCAAGGAGGCTGAACGTGCTACCTCAGGTTTCTCTTCCTCTTCTTATAAAAAGCCACCAGTCCCACTCCCATGACGACCCATTAATCCATTAATCCATGAATGGCTTAATCCACTCATGAGGGCAGAGCCCTCAATACTGCCACACTGGGGATTAAATTTCAATAAGAGTTTTGGAGGGGGCAAATATTCAAACCATAGCACCCAGCAAATGGGAATTAAAGCAACAAGAAGATGCCCTGGAAAGTTCCCAAGAGGGGAGAGTTGTAGTCAGACACCTCCCTAATCAAATTCATCCCAGCTCCATTTGGAACTTGAATGTACTTGAGTACCCTCAGAAGCTTTTTTTCTTGTACATACTGTAATGACAGTATTAGGCCCAGAGATATCTTGGCATTTGCAAACTAGATACTAATAACCAGAATACTAGCATCATCACTAATCACTTTTTAAAATTTTAATCTAAAAAGAGTTCAAGAATTGGGCCGGGCGCGGTGGCTCACGCCTGTAATCCTAGCACGCTGGGAGGCCGAGGCGGGCAGATTGCTCAAGGTCAGGAGTTCAAAACCAGCCTGAGCGAGACCCCATCTCTACTATAAAAATAGAAAGAAATTAATTGGCCAACTAATATATATATATATATATAAATTAGCTGGGCATGGTGGCGCATGCCTGTAGTCCCAGCTACTCAGGAGGCTGAGGCAGGAGGATCGCTTGAGCCCAGGAGTTTGAGGTTGCTGTGAGTTAGGCTGATATCACGGCACTCACTCTAGCCTGGGCAGCAAAGCAAGACTCTGTCTCAAAAAAAAAAAAAAGAGTTCAAGAATGACTGTTATCTGCAACAAGGATGGATCTCATAGACATAGTGGATCAGCCAAAGAAGCCAGACACAAAAAACTAAACACTGCAGTGAGCTATGATGGTGCCATTGCACTCTAGCCTGGTAACACAGCACGACTCTGTCTCAAAAAACAAAACAAAACAAAACAACAACAAAAATCAACAAAAAACTCCACTAGATACCAGATGATTCCAAAACAGACAAAACCAATCTATGGTGATAGAAGTCAGGATAATGGTTCTATTTGAGGGGCTTTGAGGGGTGTTGACAAGGAGGGAACCTTCTGAGCAACTGGAAATGTCCTGTGTCTTGACCTGGGTGAACACAAAGTAAAAGTTCACTGAGTTGTACCTTTATAATTTATGTACTTTACCATATGTGACTCGTACCTGAAAAATGTTTTAAAGAGTTGGATTATTGTTTCTTTCTGGCTATCCATGTCTTTCATTAAACTCATATCGTGACTAAGCACTGCCTGAGTGCCTAGAGTAGACACAGCCACTCAAGTGGGACAATGGCAGAAGCAAAGGCAGGTTAGGGCGTGGCTTAGCTGGCACTTGACTTTGGACTTGGAACAAGGCTTACAGCTGGAGGAGGCTACCAAGGCCAATTGTGCTGGATGCCATTGAGACCACCACTCCCACCCCCCCAAAAGAGCCAAGGCCAGGCCTGGGAAGCCTGCCCCATTAAGGGCTGGACCAATCAGAAAGCAGCCAGATTCAAGAGGGTAGGATGGGGCTGGGAATAGATGAGTCTTAGTCAACAACCTCCCTGGCCATAGAGCCCTGTAGGATCAAAGACGAGAATAGGCAAGGGTAAAGGCCAGAACCAGATGAAGGACAATTAGGAAGGACGTCAGACCAGATTAGACAATAGCAAGGCTCAGAGATGACAAGATTCTCACTGTACAAATGAGGAAATTAAGGCAAGGGAAGGGACTTATTGGGACCACATGCAGGAGTGAGGGCTCACCCTGGGGGCAGGCCAGCTAATGGACAAGTGCACAACCATCCCAGATTGAGACCAGAGACATCTAGTTCCTGCCCTAGGTTAAACAGCAAGTCAGAGATTCAGCCAGGCCAAGACTCCACACATCCTGTACCCTGACAGCTTCCTCCCACCACTCCAGCAATACCCCAAGGTCATTTTTATTTCCCCTTTGTGATGCTCCACATTCTACATACCCTGCATTATCGGCTTTTAAAAAAAAAAGACTTAATTCTTGAATCTTACAACAACTTATATCATCTTGACAGTGGAGTAAAAAAGCCATCCCACACTACCCACGTTCAGTACAGATCTTTGTCGTGTTGGGAAGCATAAACGAACCCAAGGAGCGATAATTAGTTCTAAATTCAGGCGAGGTTTATGGAATGTGAACCATTTGGGTAATCGGCTGGGGTGGTGCCATGAAGTGGTAATTAATTTGTTTTTTCCTTAGAATGTTTTACTTAATTAAGGGAGGTGTTGATTTATATACATCCTTCCCCTGGGGATGGTTTGTAAGGCAGGAGAAAATTCCAACTGTCTCCCTGCCACGTTTCTCATCGAATTATTTCATTACATTCGGATACACTTTTGCAACACTGATCGTGACAGATCCTGGAGTTATGAGCTCATAAATATTGGGGGGTGGGGGGGAGCCTGAAGACGCACACTTAATGGGAAATGTTCTCATAATCAAAAGAATATTTCAAGCTGTGACAATGCAGGCCGAGAGAGGGAGAGGGAACCGCTTTCTCTTCAAATAGTCACAGGATGCTGAAATCAACCCAGCACCTGCAGCTCTGTCTCCTTCTGAGCTGAGCTTTCAAATCTCAGCTTGCAAAGGATGGATGTCAAGAGAATTTGGATCTAGTCCTGGCTCTGTCCCAACTTACTTCAAGCTGATAGCAGTTTAAGTTTGTTCTTTCGTTTATTCAACGAATACTTATTGAGTATCTACTATGTGCCAGGCACTGTGCTACTTTTCCTACCTGAATATCAGGCATATATGCAAAAGAAATAAGTGCATATTTCCACCAAAAGACATGTAAAAATGTTCATAGTAGCGTTATTCGATAGCTCCAAATCAGGAGCCACCCACAGGTCCATCAACAGAAGAATGGATAAATGAATCGTGTTATATTTATGCAATGGAATGCTGCTATGCTATGGAAGTGATAACTTCCACGGAGACAAGCAATGGATGCATGCGAAACTTGGGTGAATGCATCGTATTACTTGAAAGAAGTCAAAGATAGAAAGTTACCTACTGTATGATTCCATTACATGACATTCGGGAAAAGGGTAAACTACAGCCATGAAGAACAGATCAGTGGTTGCTCAGAGACTGGAGTGAGGAGAGGGTTTGACTATGAGGGAATTTGGGGGGACGATGGAACTATTCTATATCTTGACTGTAGTGGTTCCTGACTACATTTCTCAAAACTCATAAAACTACACACCAAAAAGAGTGAATCTTACTGTGTGTCAGTTTAAAAATAATTTTTTAATGTAAAACATAAATAAATTGGGTTATATTTTCCTACTGAAATTGAAGACCACCTGAAAAGTTGAAGCCCTGTTGATTTAGGGTGTCCAAGGGTGCAGGTCCAGGCCCTCCCAAGCATGAGCGGGGCAAGTGTCACACACACCCAGCTTTTCCTCTGGGCATTAAGTGTTGCTAGAGCCCACTGTCCCCTTCGGTGGGGGACTGGCTCCACAGCAAACCCAAAGACAAGGATTCCTGGGCAAGTGGTTTATTAAGGAAGCGTTCCTATGAGAAACTGGTGACAGGAAAGAGAAAGAAGTAGAAAGAAGACAGGAAAGAGAAAAAGCCAAGCAAGGGTGAAATATCGGAGTCCCAGCCTCAGCTGGGGAATGTGAATTACAGCCCAGAGTTTGGCCTGATGGCAAGGGAGCTGGGCTTCAGACTCCTGTACCTGCTGTTCTATGGCCGAGGTCCACCTGGGGGAAATAAACTCCAGGCACTTCTAGGTCCCTCTGCTGAGTTCGGCAGTGGCTCCAGGAGCCCAAAGTCAATCCTCTGAAGAAGATCTCACATGTAAGCTGTCAGAAGAGACACCCAGCTGGGCTCACAGAAACGGTAAGAGGATCCAGGGGCACCAGGGTGGAGCACCAACAAGGTGCTCTCCACCAACTGTGTAGCAGCCACCAGACATTTGCTCCCAAGGCAAGAGTGGGTCAAACCTTAAGGCCGAGAATGAGGGGCCTCTACTCCCTCCACCCTCCACAGAACAGGAGATCAAGGGAGGGAAGTCTTACCAGTAGCTCCAAAGGGCTGATGTGGAATGAGGTTAGAGGGTCTAAGGCATTTTCTGGGGACGGGCCTGGAGGTTATTCTATCCTGATGCAGAACTCGCAGTGAGATGAGGTTTCAGGACGATGGAACAAAGAGGTGGCAGCATGTGTCTCTTTGTTCCAAACATGAAGGCAGGTAACCAGAGACCACAGCCCCATGTTTCTCTTCTACAAGATAAACATGTAGGGGAAAGTGTGCCTGCAGGCCCAGGCAAGAGAAAAAGGCTTATCCTCTGCCATGAATCCCAAATACTGGTTCATTGTGGACTGGTGCACGTGGCCATGGTCCCCAGGAAGAATGTTCCAAGGTGGCCAGTTATCCCTTCTCTTTGTTTATTTTCTTTTTGGTTTTTTTGTTTGTTTGTTTATTTGTTTTGAGACAGAGTCTCGCTTTGTTGACCAGGCTAGAGTGAGTGCCGTGGTGTCAGCCTAGCTCACAGCAACCTCAAACTCCTGGGCTCAAGCAATCCTACTGCCTCAGCCTCCCAAGTAGCTGGGATTACAGGCATGCGCCACCATGCCCGGCTAATTTTTTTTTCTATATACATTAGTTGGCCAATTAATTTCCTTCTATTTATAGTAGAGACGGGGTCTTGCTCTTGCTCAGGCTGGTTTTGAACTCCTGACCTTGAGCAATCCACCCTCGGGAGGCCTCTGCCTCCCAGAGTGCTAGGATTACAGGCTTGAGCCACTGTGCCCGGCCCAGTTATCCCTTCTGAAGGCAGCTGTCCTTTCCACCTAGACTGTCGCCAACCTATTATTTACGAAATGCCGGTGATACTAGACGGTGATCATGTTGTTTGTTTAATTTGACCTTTTTTGGCAAAATAAAACACTGGCAGCTCTGCTTCAGAACATTAAATATGGGACGAAGAACATTCAACTGGACTGTGGAATACAGAATTGGGCAACTCCAGTGAGAGGAGAATGTCAGTTTGTCTGCCTCCGTTGGGCCTGTGGAGCGGCATCCTGGAGACCACGTGACCACCCACAGCCACCATTACAGTTGATTAAACCAGAGATGGTCACCTGACCAAAGCCAGTGAATTCATTGGTTGATCAACAGCCAACTAGATAACCTTAAGATTTTTTTTTAAAGGTGATGGTTGCAAACGACGTGTGGAACTTGGTAAGCGCCTAAGCCAGCAGAGGGAGCCGGCTGCAGAGAGAGGCTGGACAGTGATCTCCAGGGACACGGAAGGGCAGTGGTGGCATTTGTCCTGATGAACTGTGCGCCCTTCTTGGTTCCTGTGACCTTAGTGAACTCCTTCATTCTAATCATCCGGTGGGCATCTTGCAAAGAAAACAAAACAAATAAACCGGCCCAACCAAATTCATCCTGAAGGAAACTAGAGATGTGAAGATTGTTCAAATGCCCAAAATGTTTTCACTGAAAATTTAGGATTTGGCTAATTGAAGAAAAACAAATTCACAAACTAGTTTGACAGGTATTTTCCTCTGGATCCATGTTCCCAGTGCCACCATCTGATGGCTGGGCTCTGTCAGGTAGTTCCTTTGTAAAAGGAACCTAGAGCTAATTTAACTCGAGTTGGATTCTAAATTCTGAGGCCCTGGGATATAATGGCCAAACAATCTGGGGTCTAAGCCTGGATCAGACTAGCTATGTCACCTTGGGGAAGTGACTTTACCTTTCTCATCCTCAGGTTCCTCCTCTGTAAATGGGGCTGACAATAAATCTCCTTCTCAGGGTTGTTATGAAACAGGCTGCAAAGAATCTAGTGTAAACTTTCATTTTAACTGCAAAAAATTATTTGTTCCTGTTCTGGTTCCCACACTTTCAGAAGAACATGAAATAACTGAAGCTTTTTCCCTGGGTGAAGAGGCTGGCAGGACTATTTCATGTATAATTGGTTTACTAGTAGGGGAAAGAAAAAAAAAAAGAGCCACTTAGATCCTCCTCTCAAAATGTGTACAAAAATAAACTCCAGATGGAATACAGTTAAATGTAAGCAAACATTTAAAACCTAGAAGAAAATAGAAACATTACCAACTCCATTGTACTCAAGACAAAAAAGAAAATAGAAACGAATATTCAAGTGGGGGAAAATTTCCTAAATTCAAAAGCAATGGAGAAAAAAAATTAAGAAATAAAAGATTGACAGATTTGACTCAGGAAATTTAAACCTCTACAGAAACAACTCACAAATGAAGCATATAGGCAAACAACAAATTAGGATTGTCCCCCCAAATCCTTAATATGTAGACAGTTCTTTACAAATCAACAAGTAAAACACCAAGATGCCCAACAGACAGACAAAGAGCACTGACAGTTTACACAAGAAGAAATACAAATGGCCAATAAATGTTAGATTAAAATATACCATCTTATTATACTAAATTTTAAGACATTTGAAGAAAGTGAAAAATGTATTTTTACCTATCAAATTAGCAAATATTTAAAAATAAATAATACTTAATGTTGGAAAGGGTACATTTAATAAATATTCATGATTTTAGCATGTGTAAAAGTTGCTTTTAAAATAACAAGTTTGACATTTGGGGCTGGATAAAAAAATAATAAGACAAAAATAAAATAAATTAATGAATTGCTCTTATGAGTCTTTTCGCAGTAGAATGTCCTCCTCAGGGCACTCAGTCCTAGACACTATCCTTGGCCTGTCTGTGAATGACAAGATATACATAACCATCACAGTAAAGGATCTTTGTAAAAAATTGAAAACAAATGGTAAAACCTTATAAAAGGACATTGTATACATTTTTATAGTCTGCCCCTCAGTGTGACATTTTGTAGTCAGTATGTTTCTCAATCTGTATGTATCACTCCATTAAAGATATTAATGACAAAAAAATTGGGAGGATGTCATCTTTAAAATGTTTACAACCCTTGGACCCAGTAGTTACACATCAAGGATGTAAGTCTAAGGAAATAATTTGAAAACAGTAAAAGACTTTATATACAAAGTTTTTTTAAATCACAGCATTGTAACATGATAGTTAAAAATTAAATACTACCCAAATGTCCAACAACTGGGAATGACCAGTAAATTGCCTAGACAATGGTGTACTACACAATCATTAAAAGTAAAATTATGTTTACAAAGAGATTTTAATGGTATGGGGAAATATTCCTGTAATAATGTTATGTGAAAAAGAGCAAAGCACCAAATTGTATATTACCTATGTACTCAATTATGGGAAAAAACGAATAGGAAAGCAGAAGTGAAAGTTAATACCGGTTGTTTCTGGGAGGTGGGGTTAGGTGTAACTTCAATCTTTCTACTTTGCTGTAAATTTCCCAAATTGTCCACGATGCACATGGATTAATTTCCTACTTAAAGAAAGGCATAAGAGAGGGGTTTTTCTCTCTTTAAAAAAATGACAGAGACATCTTGTCCCATGAAGAGCAATAAATATATCCTTGTAGGGACGGGGACGAGGGAGGAGCAGACGCAGGACTGGGAGAGGCAGGCGAGGGCTGAACAGAAGGAAGAACTAACTGTAGCAGACAGAGCTGTACTCTGGTGAATGAGGCTGTCTCAGGAGGTAGGGAGATCCCCATGGCGAGGGGTATTCAAGCGGGGAGTGGAAAACTCCTAGTTAATGGTGTCATAGAAGAGATTCAAGTGCCTGAAGGAGGATTAAAGTAGATTAGGAACGGTCCAGTTGGAGATACTAGGAAAATGTGAGTGACGATGGTGGAATCTTAGTCCATGCAGCAAGGTGGCAGAGAAGTTTTTGGGCTCAGAGGGCGAAACTTGGTTGGGGGATTGGAATCTATAAGAGACAAGGTGGGAAAAGTGTTTTTTCCTACGCTCCACATACCACTGAACACAACACCGGCACCAGATGTGTGGGAGGTTTTCTCCACACACCACACAAGTCTCTGGTGGACACCAGCTGGGTGTCCTCTAATTCAACTCAATTCTGACGCTATCTGCCTAGAGATGGCATTGGATCCCACAGATGGAGGGCTCAGTCCACAAGACTGCCCCCACTTCAGATGTCAGTCACAAGCAGCAGGTTGTCACCTCTCCTTCTGACCCATCTGCTACAAACTGGGGTCCCCCTTCTTGGGTTAGGTTAACTTGCTGGGATGGCTCACAGGACTCAGGGAGGGGTGTTTACTGGTTCATTACAAAGGGTAGTACACAGCAAAACAGCCAGATGAAGAAACGGATGGGGCAGATATGTGGGAGGGGGCGCAGAGCTTCCGTGTCCTCTCCCGGTGCACCTCCCTGTGGCAACTCCACGGGTTCAGTTACGGAAGTCCTGAACCCAGTCCCTGTGGGTTTCTGTGAGGCTTCATTACATAGGCATGATGGATTACACCATTGGCCACTGGTGCTCAGCTCAACCTTCAGTCCCTCTCCCCTCCCTGGAGTAGGGGGTGGGGCTGAAAGTGCCAACCCTTCAATCATGGGCCTGGTCCCCTGGAAAGCCAGCTGTCATCCTGAGGCCCTCCAGGAGCCCACCGAGAGTCACCTCCTTAGAACAAAAGATGCTCCTAATACCCAGGAAACTCTGAGAGATTTAGGAGCTTTTTTTTTTTTTTTTTTTTTGAGACAGAGTCTCACTTTATTGCCCAGGCTACAGTGAGTGCCGTGGCGTCAGCCTAGCTCACAGCAACCTCAAACTCCTGGGCTCAAGCAATCCTGCTGCCTCAGCCTCCCAAGTAGCTGGGACTACAGGCATGCGCCACCATGCCCGGCTAATTTTTTCTATATATATTGGTTGGCCAATTAATTTCTTTCTATTTATAGTAGAGATGGGGTCTCGCTCTTGCTCAGGCTGGTCTCGAACTCCTGAGCTCAAACGATCCGCCCACCTCGGCCTCCCAGAGAGCTAGGATTACAGGCTTGAGCCACCGCGCCCGGCCTAGGAGCTTTGTGTCAGACATTCCCATCACTCAGGAAATCGCAAAGATCTTAGGAGCTCTGGGTCAAGAACTGGGGGTCAAAGACCAAATATCGGAACAAAAGATTCTCCTAGTGCCCCTGTTGCTCAGGAAGTTACAAGGGTTTTGGGAGCTTCGTGTTAGGAACCACAGTCAGAGGCCAGATGTGTTTGTCTTACTATATCCCAATATCACGGGGTCCTCCCGGCCTTGGTGCGGGAATGATCTGGGCTGCCCATGGTACTCCGTGTCTTCTGTCCTGGAGTCTCGGCTGGCTCTGAAAGGCGCTGAGTGAGGGCTCTTAAAGTGATGCCTCCTACACCATGTTCAGGAGTGGTGGCTCAGGGGCCCCTGGGAAATAGGCCTCGTATTAGTCCCCAGCCAGCTCTCTCCTTTGGCGAAGTAGAAGTTGTCTTTTCAAATCAGGCATCCACCATGCACCAAGCACTTTAGCTCTGTTTTCTCCTTTCAGTCCTACCATAAGCCCAACAGCCCAGTGTTGCAGGCGAGGAAGCTGGGACTCAGGTGGTACTGAGGCTTCCCCAAGTTCACAGCCAGAATGTGGCAGACCAAGGACTCCCACCCAGGTCTGCCTGCCTGCCTCGGATGAGGAGATACGTACCCCCTCACCTGGAGTCTCCCAACAGCCAGAGACAGCCCAAAGTGGACAGACAGACAGACAGTGACCTGCACCTGGTGGCAGATGCTGACATGCAGGGAAACCGCGCTTCACCATCAATGGGTCATTTTGTCCTTATAAAACTCTATAATGTGGTGCTACCATGTACCCATTTTACAGACAAGGAAACTGAGAAAAGAAAGAAGAAATGACTTGCCCCATTTATATAGTCTATAGAGACTTCCACTGAAGATTTGGGTGACCTTCAGGGTGGGCCAAGGGGATATGGGCAGGGCACCAAACCAGACTAGACCCTGTGTTCATATGTCGGATCTTATCTATTCTCCTGTGAGTTAGATACTATTTCCAAATTTCAGCAAGTCTACCATGGCATCAATTATAACATGCACCATTATTTTATTACCACAAAGAAAGAAAAAAATGTTACCAATTAAAAATATGGCAATTGTAAGATACAGCCCAATTTCAGAGATGTGAAATGTAAAAAACTGCATCTTAGAATCAATACAATTTGGCATATCCCCATTTTGCAGATGAAAATGCCAAGGCAACAAGAGTTCATGTTTTGCCTAAAGTTACACAGCTAATAAGCAGCAAAACCAGGATTCAAACCTGGGTTCATCTGACTCCAAAGCCTGGCTCTGAACCCCCTATAAAATAATCTGCTGATTGGTGCTGGACAGGTTGAGCACTGAACTAGGAATGGTGCCCCTGGGAGTTGTGCAGTGCCCGTCCTGAGCAGCTGTAATTGTTAGTACCTGGGTTTGCAGCCAGGCTGTTGATAGTCCTGCCATGTTCCATCCTAGCATTTTTCTTCACTTTCTGTTTCCCGATGCCACTGGGTAAGTTTTGTCAAATGTAAGAAATGGATACTTGTCAAAATGCATGACTTTAGAAAGCTTGGCGTCTGGAGAGGTTCTTAGGCTGGTCCCTGGAAGCGACACCCTGATTCACACGTGAAGCATATCTTGGATGTCCACAGGTTTGGGAAAGAAGCAGACAGAATTTATTTCTGGTCCTTTCTCTCCTTTTCCACCTGCCATCATTCAAGCTCCCTCTTAGGGGCCACCATCTGGGCAGGATTAAGCAGCAGACACTTTTGAGGGTGAGTGCATCACTCTGTTCCTGCCTCGACTTCTCACTCTGCAAAGGGTCTATTCATCTGAAGCCCGGTCCTTAGGGCACATTGTAGGTGCCCAGGAAATGGTAAGATACAGACATTGGTAAGATGAGGTTCCTGCCCCCACGATCCAACATAGAAGCTCTCAATGTTTTCTGCTGTGACTCATTGATGTGAGTGTGCCCCCAGATCAGTCACCAGCAGGGATGGATGGAATAGTCGAAATAAGTCAAAATGATGTGGATCACCCATAATTCATGCCTTGCAGCTGGGCGCATGGCTCTCTGGGCCAAAACAAGGCACTCATTCCCCCAACTTCCATGACTGTTGGCTGCATCTGAGGGCTGGTCCATGCCAGGCCTCCATTGAAGACAATTTTAGAGAAGCCCATGGGATTAGCGGAGGCCTTTTTGCCCAGCTCAGCTTCCCTCGTTCCCTCACAGATGTTCCTGAGCGCGTCCCCAGGAAACCTCCTATGTGCAAGTCTCCACTTCAGAATCTGCTTCCCTGGAAACAGACCTAAGACAGCTGGCAAACGTAGAGCAAAATGCCTCTTCCACTTCTTGCCTCCACGGATACATCACTAATCGATCACAGAGCTCTTTCCTGATGAGCCTGGACAGAACCTCAGAATCCTTCTCAACACAGCCCTCCACACTGCCACTGCCACTGGGCCGGATTTATCACATGCAACAAAACCATTAATCTAAACCTTAGACTCAAAAAAACAATAGATCAGAGGGAGGACTCTGCTAGCTTTCGCCAATCTACTTTGAATCCACCAAAACAGAAACTTTACAAAGGACCTTGTAGATCGATGACCAAATGATCTGTGGCAAAGATTCCAGAGTTCCCTGAGGTTTTCCTCCCAGCCCACAAAATAGCTAGTACCCATCCTCTGTCAACCACTAGTTAACAATCACTTCGCACGCCTGGTGGCTGCTGTCTCTAGTGAAGACAGGGGAGCCCCACTGAGCAATCCGAGTGTATTCTGTTTTCCCGTTCCTAAGACTAGCACGGGGGAATTTCAATGTCTGTTTGATGTGCCGAGACGGTTAAACAAAGCTATTGTGCCCATTTGCTCACACACCTGTCTTTGGCTGGGCCCTGGCCGAGTTGGAGGAAACTCCGTTCACGTTTCCGGAGAGGTGATGTACTTCTCTGAATGTCTCCGTTATTACTATTGATCTCCCTGGATTTCTTTTTTTTTTTTTCTTTTGAGACAGAGTCTCACTCTGTTGCCAAGGCTAGAGTGCCATGCCGTCAGCCTAGCTCACGGCAACCTCAAACTCCCGGGCTCAAGCAATCCTACTGCCTCAGCCTCCCAAATGGCTGGGACTACAGGCATGTGCCCCCATGCCCAGCTAATTTTTTCGATATATATTAGTTGGGCAATTAATTTCGTTCTATTTATAGTAGAGACGGGGTCCCGCTCTTGCTCAGGCTGGTTTCGAACTCCTGACCTCAAGCAATCTGCCCGCCTCGGCCTCCCAGAGTGCTCCCTGGATTTCTTTATGGCTAGAAATAAGGAATCCAATTTGAGTAGGGGCTGATTTGGACTCCAGGCAAGACGTGTCAATATGACAGCTGAGAACCCGGAGGCACCGACAGGGTTAGCGTTGGTCGGGCACTCTCAGAGCGGTAGCACGGCCCACCCTCGCCCCGCAGCCACCCTTCCAGCTGTCAGCTGCCTCTGTCCCTGCTCTGCTGACCCCCAGCTCAGATGGGGGGGCTATAAAGTAACAAACACAGAGCACCGCCAAGACTGTGGACGTTCCACGTGTTCCTATCCGAGTCCCCCCACCTCTCTCAGAAGGTGTGAAGAGATGACCCAGGCCGGCTTTGGAGTCAGACCAACTTGGGGTCAGACCTTAATTCTAGCACGAACTGCGGGGCCTTGGGCAAGTCATTGAACCTCTGAGCCTTAGTCCCCCCCATCTGTAAAACATGTATGAACTGGGACGCCTCTAGGTTGTGTGACAGAAGCCCTACCTCACCTTTTGCCTCCCAAACCCTCAGCCTCTCATTCTGCCTTGCCAGGCCTGCTGCAGGTCCCCCCCACAGTGCCACCTCTCTCGTCCAGCAGCCATCTGGCCGAGCTCTCCCCAGGGCCAGAACTCTTTTCCTGCCCTTTATTCTTCACCTTTCAGATCTCGGCTCAGGAGTCACCTTCTCCGGGAAGTTTTCCTTTGCTGTCCCGCCCCCGTCACCGACAGGCAGTGTCAGGGGCCGAGCTCTGGACCCTGCAGTCCCAGGTCCTCCCACACAACCCTCACCTCTCCGCGTTGTCATTGTCAGCCTCCCCCGTTAGAGTGTGCGACCCCGGGAGGGCAGGGGCCCCGTGTCTCCTTTCCGCCATGTCCTCGGTACTGCCACGGGTGAGCCAGCGCAGGCTCGGGGCGAGCCCGAGGTGAGGAGCCGCTGCTCCGGTTACTAGCGCTGCGCAGCGCCTCGCTCCAGAACGTACCAGCAAAGCGCAGCGACTGGACCAGGCTCGCGGATCCTGCGGGTGAGGCACGCCGGCGGGCGTGGCGGGAAAGGCGGCCTCTGCTCCTTGGCGTCTGTGGCCTCGGCTGGGAGGACCTGACGCTGGGACTGCAGGCGTCGCCACGCACACCCCCGGAGGTTACTGCTGGGGCTTTCAACCTGAGCACTTACAAATGGCCCGTCCACGTGGTCTGGGCTTCCCCACAGTGTGGCGACCTCGGGTAACTGAACTGCTGCAGTGTCAGCCTGCCAGCCGCTGTGCCTTAGCAGCGCGGCCTCAGACGCTGCGGAGTCGCTCCCACTGCACTCAAAGGCTGTGCGCGCATGTTCTGAAACCGCCCCTATTGTACTTGCAGCCTCTGTGGAGGACGTGGAAAGCTACAAAGAGTGTCACTTCCACCCTTACACCAAGAAAGGGCCAATCTGCAGTTTTACGACTTTCCTTGAACCTACCAGAGAGCCGAGGTCACAGGGCAACCAACCAGTTACCACGAAAGACAAAGAAAGGCGTGTGCCTTCAAGGAGAGATGGAACGTGAGCCCTGCTCACCTGGGGGGGACACCAGGAGCCCTATAGCTGGTAAAAATTCAGCTCAAGTTTTTTGTTTGTTTGTTTTGAGACAGGGTCTCACTCTGTTGCCGCGGTGAGAGTGCCGCGGCATCATCATAGCTCACAGCAACCCCAAACTCCCAGGCTCAAGCGATCCTCCTGTTTTGGACTCCTGAGTAGCTTGGACTACACCCGGATATTTTTTCTGGTTTTTTGTAGAGATGAGGTCTAACTCTGTTGCCCAGGCTGGTCTCAAACTCCTGGGCTCAAATAATCCTCCCCTGTCAGCCTCCCAAAGTGCTAGGATTGCAGGTGTGAGCCACCATGCCCAGCTGGCTAAAGTTTCTAACAAACTGCTAAGGGTGCGTGTGGGCTGGTGTGAGCGTGTGGCCCCCCTGGGAGCAGCAGACATGTGGAATTTGCACCTACTCAGGTGCTTTGAGGAAGACCAGGGATGGTAAAAGAGATTAGAGGAAGCTGCCTTGTGGTGCAGGCCTCAAGGCCTTGAGACCAGAAATCCAAGACCAGCCTGGGCAACATAGTGAGATCCTGTCTCTATAAAAAAAAGTATAAGAAAATTTTTTTAATTTAGTAATTTTTTTTTTTTTTTGAGATAGAGTCTCACTCTCTTGCCTGGGTTAGAGTGTGCCATGTCATCAGCCTACCTCACAGCAACCTCAAACTCCTGGGCTCAAGTGATCCTCCTGCCTCAGCCTCCCAAGTAGCTGGGACTACAGGCATGTGCCACCATGCCCGGCTGATTTTTTCTATTTTTAGTACAGACAGGGTCTCGCTCTTGCTCAGGCTGGTCTAGAACTCCTGACCTCAAGGGATCCTCTCGCCTCGGTCTCCCAGAGTGCTAGGATCACAGTCATGAGTCACCACGCCCAGCCTAAAATTTTTAAAAAGTGAAGAAGTGCAAGTCCTCTTCAGTCAAACAAAATCAGAGCACTAATTACCAGCAGACCTGCATGACAAGATGTGCTAAAGGATGTTCTTCTGGCAGAAGGAACATGACACCAGAAAGAAACTTGTATCTACGCCAAGAAACAAGAAGTGCTAGAAATGGCACAAAGGAAGGCAAATATCAATTTTGTTTTTTCCTATTTTTAATTATTCTAAAAGATATTTGACCATTTAAAGCAAAACAGCAGCAAAGTATTGTGTGTTTGTAGCAAATGTAAAAATAAAATGCGTGACAAGAGTAGCACAAAGATGGGAGGGAGGAATTGAGCATATATTGTTGTAAGGTTCTATGCTATACGTGAAGTGGTATCATGTTGTTTGAAGGTAGACTCAGACAGATTAAAGAGGCACACCATAAACTCGAGGACAACCACTACCGCTACCGCAGTCACTCTTTCAACAGTAATTTATTGAGCAGCTATTATGTGCCAGAGTCCAGGCCCCATCCTGGGAATATAGAATCTCACAGAGCTCAGAGCTGGAGGACCCAGTGGGTCCATGAGACAAACGCCTGGCAGAGCCGGTACAGAGGATGCATCAGTGAGTGTGGATTTGGGGGTGTCTCACACTGTCCCACATTCTCAGTCCTTCCTCTTTTCCGGGGGGCTTCAGGTTATGGAAGATGCACAGAAAGGCAAATGCCACGGGTGGTTAAGTGTGACTTTTCCTGTTGCCCCAGAATTGGCAATATGACCCAGAACAGAGGACAAAAGGATAGCAAACTCTATCTCAAGGCAGCTACCAAGATGGGGGGGCAACTCGGGACTTATTAAGGGGCAGCGAGACCAGCTCCCCTAGCCTGAGAGTCCCCTCTAAACATGTGGGCAGTGGGGTAGTCTTTGGAGTTGAGTGTCCCCAGCCAGAGGAGGAGGCAGGTGGTACCACAGCTTTTCCCTCCTCTGAGAAAGGTGGCCTACCCCCACAATTCATGCTGAATGGGAGAACTCCAAGGGAAATTGCAGAAAGTGGGGCTGCCATTTGGGAGAGAAAGCGCCTCATTCTGCAGTGGGGTGTCTGCTTAGGTTCCCTGGCTCTCAGCGCTTCTCTTTTTGGGGACAAGAACTGGGGAAAGATGGCTAGGCAGAGAGAAGACACATGGAGCAGCCCACACCCCAGCAAGGGGTGGGGTGTCCAGAAGTCAAGGGGTCACCATGGGCAGGTGCTGCTCTTGCACCCAAGAGGGCTACTGGCCAGGGCAGGGGGTCCAGAGGGAAACAAGGCGAGGAAAGTGAGCTACGGGAGAACACCAGGGCCGGCAGGTCTCCAGGCCTCAGCAACGCAGGGAAGAGAGGCCTCTCAAGGGACATCCACCTGCATCCCATGCCAGAGCCATCACCTGGCACCGTGACACAGAAACTTCTGGCTGCCAGCCAGGGATGGCCTGACAAACGGCAGTGCCCACTGGGGAGGACCCCAACAGGGAGCTATTAGGTGAGAGACCCTTTCCCTGTGCCCTCCTGCCCCCAGCCGGGCCCCTGCCCCTGCCACAGGGCTCCAAGTCAGACAGGCAGGTAAACAGAGGATTTAATCCACTGTGACCACTCCTGAGGCAGAGGGGCCAAGAGGGACTCTGGGGCCCAATGTGCTAGCCCTGCCTGAACTAGTTAGGGCAGGTATTTCTGTCCGGGCTGCTGGATAAAGAAGCAGAAGTGTGTCCCAGGCAGATGACGCTGCACGGGCAGAAGCCTGCAGAAGGGAAAGGACTGCAGGTGAGCTCAGGTAGGCCTGGGCAGGGCATCGGCAGCATCTGTCACACCAAACACCCACGGCCTGGGAGCTGGCTAAAGAAATTAAGGTCAAGCCGTACAGTGGAATATTCTGCAGCCATACAGTGGAATGTTTGAGAGGCAGCCCTCTCTCTAGGGATTTGAAAAGATCTCCAAGATATATTAAATACAAAAAGCAAGGTACAGAAGCATGTCCATAATAAGCTCCCATTTGTGTAAAAAGCGGGGGGGGGGGGAGCGGGGGGAATAAGATTATATATTCGGTTTTGCTCACATTTGCATAGACGAGGAGCTGGGAAACGTGGTGGGTGATGGAAACTGGGCAGCTGAGGGAGGTGTGTGGGAGTCAGACTTTTTTGTGGCATGCCGCTTGAATTTGATTTTGGAAACCTATAATTGGATAACCCAATCTAAAAAATCCAGTAGCGAAAGTGCAGAGGCTGAGGCTCGGGGGCCGAGGTTGGCAGGGCTGCGGCTGCTGTCGGAGCACATGATCAGAGACAGAGCGCGGCTGTGAGAGCGACGAGAGCCACGGGCGCCCGGAGGCATCCGCAGGGCTGGCACCAGGTGCCACTTGGCGGTAAGATGCAGCCAGGCCCGGGGATCTCCAGGAGACAAGGCCACCTCAGCACATGTGCACTTTCAGAAACCTTAAAGCAAAGCTCCCCCACAAGCACAGCTGCACTCCCGTTATGAAAGAAACACCTGGCAATCAACCTGCACTGAATCCAGGTAGAAGAAAGGGAAGAGGATCCCTCAAACTCTGAGGATGGTCTCTGGACAGAGACCCTCACGGTCAGTTTCTCACCTGACCCCTGTCTGTATTTGGCCCCTGCCATCGCCTGCCACCGCTCTCTGTCTTGTGTGAGCACTGCCGGAATACACTGGCATCAGGCAGCGTATGAGGCTCGTCTTCGATGCAAATCGCACCGAAGGGGGGAAGTCTCCCCGGGGAAGCTGGCTAAGGAGGACCCCCTAAACAGGACGGCTGCTTGCGGTCGGGCACAGGGGCCACGGAAGGATCTCCCCGCGGGGCGGAGGCGTGTGTGACGTGACCAGGCTGAGGGTGGGCGGCGCGGAGGGTGGTGTGCAGGGAGAGCAGCGCGGAAGAGGCAGGTGTGAACGCCGGCAAGGGCCCGGCTGCGGATCCAGGGCAGAGACGGGGACGGGGGGGGGGGCAGAGAGCTGGCAGGGCGGAGGGAGAGACAGGAGGCAGAGCGAATGAGGCGCCCCTGCGAGGGAGGGGGTGTCAACCAGTTCCAAGCCCTGGCCCCTGATAAATGCCCGCTCGTCCTGCGCGCAGCCCCCGATCGCTGAGAGATGAGGAGCCTGAGCAATGGCTGGAGGGAACGGGACACACGGGGTCCCGCCCCAGCTTCCCTGCTCCCAGACCCTGGGCCTCACTGCTCCTGTGGGATGTGGGGAACCAGCAATGCGGCCTCCTGGCCATCCACCACGCAAGGCCAGGGCGCTGTGACGAGGGCAGCCCCCGCAGGTGAGGTCCAGGCCAGGGTCCCGGGGTCAGAGCAGGGGGGCAGGGGCGGGGGAGGAGGAGACAGCACTCGACTTTGGCGCAGTCAAATCTGGACTGTGTAAGTCACCACACCTCGCCGAGCTGCAACTTCCTCACCAAAATGGGGTGATGTTTTGTGTGGCAGACGTTGCAAGTTAACAACTCTGTGCCGACGTGCTCTGCTTCCTTACTAAGAGAATCACAATTTTTTTCCGAGCGGGGAGGAAAGGCACAGCCAAAAACACTCGCTCGGGCAGCTTCCCTTGCAGCAGGGGTTGCTGTGTGACCCAGTTCTGGACAGTGAGATAAGACAGAAGCCACCAGGGCATTTAAAGATGGGCTGCCTGGAAATGCAACAAGAGGGTCAAAGCCACACCCCAAGGGTGATGGGGTGCGAAGAGCAAAGGTGCCGGCAGCTTCCTGGAGCCGCTAAACCACCTGGGGCTGCCAGATGCAGACTCCTGGTTGCAAAGGGTTGGGGTCTTTTTGGTTCTTGTTTTTTTCCCCACCACCCTTGAACTTGGCTGAAAGAGGCTGGGTTTAATGCCTCTGTGAGGATGGAAGATGAAGCTCCCAACCTGTGAGTACCTGGGAGCTGGAACTAGGCTCCCCATGTTAGGAAAAAGCTGGGAATGAATGAGCTGTTTCTTTCTTGAGTGAGGACTGGAGAAAGCTGCCCGGTAAACATGGGCTGGACCTAGGAGTGGGTTTCCTGCCCCAGGCCATGGAAAGAAATAAGTCATCCAAGGTGAACTGAAAAAAAGAAACTCAGTCGAGGGTTTGACATAGTCTGGTATATTCATCAGCTCGGGCCGACGTAACGAAACACAGCAGAGCAGGTGGCTTAAACCACAGAAGTTTGCTTTCTCAGTTCGGAGGCTGTGAGTCCAAGATCACAGTGTTGGCAGGTTTCGTTCTCTCTGAGGCCTGTCTCTTTGACTTGCAGGTGGCCACCTTCTTGCTGTGTCCTCATGGGGTCTTTCCCCAGGGCACACTCATCCCTGGTGTGCCTTCATGCCTCCAAAAGTCTTCTTATAAGGGCATCAGTCAGACTGGATTAGGGCCACCCACAACAGCCTCGTTTTAACTTAATCACCTCCTTAAAGGCCCTATCTCCAGATATAGTCACAGTCTGAGGGATTAGGGGTTAGGGCCTCAACATATGAGTTTAGGGGAAGCACTCTTTAGCCCACAACATCTGGACAAAGCTAAAAACAAATGTTACCTAGAATACCCCTCTGAACACCATCGCTCAGAATTTAGCACACAGAAAGATAAAGAAATGTGAAATGGAAAAGAGAAGGTGGAGGTTGAAATGAAATGATCCATTGTATATCTAATAGGGTGTATGATAGGGACAGGAATAGGAATCCCAATAACAGACTATAATAAGAACATGGGAAAGGCAATATATGAAAATATAATATGTAAGAATTTTCCAGAATTGACGAAAGCTCTGAATTTTCACAGAGAAAAGTCATAGTTCAGAGGAGGATACAAAAACATACACTCAGGCATGTATAATTGCAGTTGGACATTAAGGGTAAAGGGAAAACTTTCACAGCTGCCAGAAGGGGGAAGACAGATTCCCTTCAAAGAAACAATTAGACTGAAAAACAGACATCAAATCGGCAGCAATAGTAGTCAGAAAAGAATAATAACTTCAAAGGCAGCAGAAAAATACTTGTCAGCCTACAATTCTATACCTAGATAAACTGTCATTGGAGACTGAGGCCAAAATATATTTCCAGACATATTTGATTGAGAGAAATTGCTACCCATAGGCGCTCACTGAAGAATTATCCAAAGCTGCACTTCAACAAGGAAAAGGATCCCAAGAGATGGGAGAGGGAAATCCTGTCCTGAGTCCTTGATCAAGCTTAATCTGAAAGTAATCCTACACTTTTCAGTTTCAGGTACCCACAAATTCCTTCTTTTCTGAGAGGGAGGGAATGAATTAGAATGTTCTGTCACAACCAAAGAGCCCGATTGACACCACATCTCTCTCATGGATGCTCACTAAATCAATAAAATAGGTTCCCCCAGCTTAGAAAACAACAGAGGTAAATAAATAAATATGTATTAAATAAGTGAAACTCAGTCCCTATCTTTGTGAATCATGGAATCTTATAACTATTGATCACAACAGTCCTAGAGACATTGAACCTTGGACTCTGTCGTCAGTTACGTCCTGGTTTGTCTGATCTTTGCCCCGTGACTCCAGACTATGTAATGAGATCACCCTCCTGTCTGTATTGCCCACACCACGCCACATGCACACACACGCACAGTCCTCCTATCAAGCTCCCTCTCCCAGCCGGGACCCGTGCCCGCAACACACGTCACAATCCCTGCCCTGCTCCCTCGCTGGCCTTGAGCACCTTGCCAGGGTGGAGCTGACGGCATTGCAGCGTGGGTGGTGAGCAGCAGCAGGTCGCCATGTGGCCTTTATTCCACAAGCATCCCACTGATACGTGCCATTTAGTGGCAGTTTGGGGGGAGACCTTAGGCAGGTGGAAGCAGACTAAGAAAACAGGGGGGCTGGACTTGATTTCTGTTTTCTTTATTTTTTTTTAATTCAAATTTGTTTTTATTGTGCTGCCCCATGTGCTGTCTGCGAGGCAGACTCAGGGTCTAGACTTGATTCCTGGAAGGGTCTGAGGGCCACTGAGACGGGAGAGACTGGGTGCCCCCTCCTGTGCCTCATTTAGAGTAGGTCCCTCCTGGTTTCTCTTACATATTTGACTTATATGTAAGATTTCCTTGGAGAATGGGCTCTGTAACAAATTTTAAAAATAAGTTTTGGGTCTAGTGTGGTGGCTCACACCTAAAGTCCCAGCACTTTGGGTGGCTGAGGTGGGAGGATTGCTTGAGGCCAGGAGTTCAAGACCAGCCTGGGCAACATAGCAAGACCCCGTCTCTATAAAAAATTTTACAAATTAGCCAGGAGTGGTGACACACACCTGCAGTCCCAGCTACTCAGGAGGCTGAGGTGGGAGGATCACTTGAGGCCAGGAGTTTGAGGTTACAGTGAGCTATCACGACAACACTACACTCCAGCCTGGGCAACAGAGTGACATCTTGTCTCTGAAAAAACAAAATAAAACAAGTTTTGAAAACTCCCAGAGTAGATGATTTCTTAGGAGCCCATCCAATTCAGTGCTCTAGATCCCTCTGAGAGTGTAGAGACCGGAGAGTGATGGCAGAGTCCTGGGGCTCCCAAGGCCCACCCCGACCCCGGAGGACGTCTTAGGAAGATGTCTGCCATCTGCCTGCTCCAAGCACAGCTGACTCAGATTCACCCCCGACCCTTGCAAGGGGGGACGTCAGCATGGGGCCCTGCTCTCTTCCCCGCTGGCCCCATGGAGGCAGCCAGGCGCGGTGAGATGGGTCTGGAACAGCCCGCCTTCCCCGACTGGGTCAGAGCGCAGGCTCCAGCCCCGTCGTCCTGTTGGCTTAGAGTCAAGCAGTTGGTTCCCAGAGCCCAGAGCTCAGGGTGTCAGGGGGCCACTGGCCAGGCTTCCATCCAGAGGAGGGTGACGGACTTCACCGCCACTCGTAAGCCTGAGCATGGGGTGCTTGATCCTTCCTGGGCCCTGCCGCCACCACTCCCGAGCTCAGACAGGCGTCTTCTGCGGGGCGAGCCCAGCCGGTCCCCGGCCAGGCCGTGTCTCTGGTGAGCCCTGGAGAAGCAGGCAGGCCCTCCCTGGGAGACCACCGGAGAAAACCCACGGGCATTTAAAGTCCCTAGTTGACGGGACGGCCCGAGGGCAAGTGGGCAGGGCCTGGCAGCGTCCACCCCAGGAAGGGAAAGTGAGGTGTGGTCTCGAGGACAAGAGGAAACCAGGACTCAGACTGCCAGGACTCCCTCTCTTCCCTCTTCCCTCTGGGTATCAGTCAGGGTTCTCTGGAAAAACAGAATCAATAGAAGATGTAGATATATAGATTTTTTTTTTTAAGGAATTGGCTCCCACAGTTATGGGGACTGGCAAGTCTGAAATCCGCAGTCAGGCCAGCCGGCTGGAAACTGGGGCCGGGTTTTGTGCTGTAATCTTGAAGCAGAATTTCTTCTTCTCCAGGAAACCCGATTTGCTCTTAAGGCCTTCACCTGATTGAGTGAGGCCCACCCACGTTACACAGGATGGTCTCTTTTACTTAGAGTAAGCTGATTACAGATGTTAACCACGAATAGAAAACACTCTCACAGCAACACCTAGGTTCGTGTTTGATTGAGTCATGGGGCACTGGAGCCTGGCCATGTCGACACGTGAGACCACTCTGCGTCCCTTCATGTCCCGGCCCCCTCTCTCTTCCCATGGGAAGGCTTCTCCACGGGGTGGACATGAGAGGGGCGGCATGGCCACCAGCAGCTCTGACTGCTGTCCTCCCGGCTGCATGACCAGAGAGGAAGAAGGGGTCCCTCTTCCTCGTCTCCAGTTAGAAAACTCCCAGCAAAGACAGACCCATGTCTATGGCCCAGGAGGCAGGTACATCATCTGGATCCTAAGGCGGGGGGTGGTGGGAATGGTTCCCCCAGAAGAGAGGAGGGACACTTCTGGAAGGGAAAAGGGTGTGGTGGCCCCCACGAGTCTCTCCCCGAGGGCAAGTGAAGTTGTGCCCACCCCTCCCCTAACTTCCCGCCAGCCTGGACCCAGCTGCTCCGACCCCAGCACCACCCTGCCGAGGACCCTTCCCACACTCCGACATCCACATTCCATCATCCTTGTTTCCTGGGACCCGCCTTGGGATCAAGAACCCCGGGAGGTTTTGCAGAGGAGGAACTGAGACCCGAGGTGGAAGGGACTTGCTCACAGCCCCTCAGCTATTAAGCTGAGGATCCAAGATTTCCAGTGAAGCCAAAGCCCAGGACAGAAACATCTCACGGCCCCATGCAACCTCTTGCAAACAGCCTCTCTGGAAAAGCAATGAAGACTCGGGGTCGACCATGATTTGGGCCACACCGTGGCCCTCCCAGTCGGCTGGAAGGTGAGGCCGGGAGACAGGCATCTGAGTGAAGGTGCCCGTGTCCTTGCTCTGCTGCCTCCTGCGCTCCCAGCTGCCGGCCACAGCTCTGACGCCCGAACCCTCTCATCTAATTAAAAAATAAAATCAAAGAAAGAAAACTTTTTATTATACTTTCCTAATGGTGGAAAATAGTTTCAGGCATAAAAAGGCATTCAGCTGGCTACTTCCCAGGCGTCAAAAATTAACAGCCACTACATTTTATTCCGAGGAATTAATGGAAAATTTTACATGGTGGTGTAAAACGCAGGGGACAGGATGAAGGACATGGTTCTTCTCTGAAGAGCTCGGCCCCTCGCTTGCAGCAACGGCATTGGCTAGGCCACCTGCTCCGAGCCAAGGGGGTGTGGGGGGCCTGGACGGGAGATGGAGGGGCATTGGGCGTGGCCTCGGGGCAGGGTTCTGGAGCTCCCATCTCACACACATCCAGACCCTGGCCCCTTGAGCCGGCGTCTTTCCCGCAAGCCTCCCTCCCCCTCAAGGATTGCGGGGGGGTCAGAACCTCACACCAGGGGCAGCAGGCCTGGGCTCTACTGCCAGCACTGCCTCAGTCTCCCTATCTGCGAAATGGTTACTAGAGCTCTGGGATCCCTCTGGATCCTAATGTAAAACAAACCTGGTCTCTGTTTTCACCTAAAAATATGAGCAAGAACCTGGACTTTGGAGCTGGGCAGACCTGGGTTCGAATCCAGGCACCTCTCTGAGCCTCAGTTTCCACCTCTGCAAAATAGGGACAATAGGACACCCCTCTCAGGATGTCCTGCAATCAAGACACCAGTTTGTCCCATCTTCTCTAGCTCTGGGGACCTCTAGGTGAACTCCCAGGCACACAGGCCCAAGCTGCTCCTCTTCTTTCAGGAAGTTCACCCTAAAGCCGGCCAGTGAGCAGTGAACGCTGCACTGAAACCTCCACAGGATGGGGTGGGAGGCGGTTTCCATCACTCGCCCCACAGCAAACAACTGAAACATAACCAGGGACTCTGGGGAGTGGGATGGAGAGACAGGGAGTGCAAGGGGACTTTTTTATTCTTGTAAGTATATTTGGGGAAAGGCAGCGTGTAATCGGTTATATCATGTCTGTGCTCTTTCTTTAAAATGTTTCTGAGGGCCGAGTGCAGTGGCGCAAGCCTATAACCCCAGCACTTTGGGAGGCTAAGGCTGGAAGATGACTTGAGGCCAAGAATTCAAGACCACCCTAGGCAACATAGCAAGACTCCTTTACTACCAAAAAAAAGTTCCTGAGTCCAAATTTTTTATTTTTAATATATTTATTTAAAAATAAATATTTATATGTTTCATTATATTGACAATTAATTTATTCAAGGGGTGGTGAGCCTGGGGTAGAGCCACACTCCTCTGGGCTTCTGTCCTCCATATGCCCTTGCTGGCCACGCTCACGCTTCCTCCTGAGCCTGAACCTTTTGTGACATCCTGCGTGCTGGGCCTCCTAAGTGTCCCCCGCAGTGTCCCACCCCCAACTCAGGGGGCCGGACGTGCATGACCACAGCGCCTCCCAGCCTCCCACCCCCAGCTTCGCCTCTGCGTCTCCACCAGCCTCAGCTGTGAGCCAGCGTTGGGGCGCAGGCCCAGCCTCCCCCTTTGATCCCACCTCTAGAACCTCACTGGAGGCTGTCCCTGCTCTCCAGGTCTGCTGCCCCACCCTACTGCCCTGCCTCGTCCTCCCCACTCAGGGCTGGAGTGAGCACGCTAAACACAACATCCTGTCCTGTCCCCTCCCGTCACAGCCCCCTTCACCGGCTCCCTGGGGCTTCAGGACAACATCCTGGCTCCCACCAACACTCTCCAGCACCTGGCCCCTGCTGGTCTCTCGCCGCTTCCCCCAGCAAACCTGTGGCGTGGGTGCTGGTGGCAAGCACACTGCTTCAGAAGCCACGCGCCAGGCTGTCTCCTGCCACCGTGCTTTGCTGCTTGTGCCCTTCCCAGCCCGCCCTTCCCTCTCTTCGGTTCTCTATCTCTAGACCCTTTGTGCGCCTTTTCTAGCCTGGTTCCGGCATCCACAGCTGCACTCAAAAACATATAATGAGCACCTAATGTGTGCTGGGGACACAGCGCTGGGTCACACTGAGTCCCTGCCCTCAGAGAGTGCCCCATTAATGAAAAAGACAGACAGACAATGAAAATCCTGTTTTGATGACGCTGGGATGAAGGGCGCTCACAGGACTGGACTGCAAAGGAAATCCTAACACAGCCGGAGACACCAGGACAGCGTCCCAGAGGAGGGGAGGCTTGAGTCAGGCCTAGTAGGATGAGGAGGTATTCGGCCCGCAGAGACAGAGGGGACGGCAAGACAAGCAGACGGCACAGCTTTGGCAAAGGCCTGGGGGCGCCCGCCGCTCCTTTGCCGTAAACCTTGGCTGGGAGCATTTCCAATTCCTCGGAGCGCTGCCCAGGGGAAAACTGTCAGTGAGGATGAAGATTTATTTATTTAGTTGTAAAGTGATAGCCAGACCAGGGTTGGACATAAAGAGCAGAGAAGGGATAATAAAGACCAGACAGGCTGGGCCCGGTGGCTCATGCCTGTAATCCTAGCACTCTGGGAGGCCAAGGTGGGAGGATCGCTTGAGGTCAGGAGTTCAAGACCAGCCTGAGCAAGAGTGAGACCCTGTCTCTACTAAAAATGGAAAAAAATATTAGCCAGACAACTAAAAATAGAAAAAGTTAGCTGGACATGTGGCACATGCCTGTAGTCCCAGCTACTCAGGAGGCTGAGGCAGAAGGAACGCCTGAGCCCAGGAGTCTGAGGTTACTGTGAGCTAGGCTGATGCTACAGCACTCACTCTAGCCCGGGCAACAGAGTGAGACTCTATCTCAAAAAAAAAAAAAAAACCACAAAAACCAGGCAGAGGACAGGCATTCTACAGCCAACAACCCAGAGCCAGCACCTCCCCTCGGCTCAGTGCTCTTCCCACGACCACAAAGGTGCCCCCACAAACACCTGGTGAGCACCTGCTGTTTACCAGCCCTGTGCTGATGCTGGGGACACAGCAGGGAATGAGACAAAGTCCCTGCTCTCAGCCAGAGACGGACACATACCAGACAGTGACAGGCTGGGGTGCTCCCCAGCCATGCCCTTTGCCCCTGGAGCAGTCCTCAGGGTCCCTGATGGAGGCCACACCATGGCTCTGCCTCCTCCATCCCTCAACTCCCTCAACTCCCACCGGAAGTCCTGCTGCCCCTTGAGTCTCTGTGCCAGCAAAGGGCCCCAGCCAGCTCCTCCCCAAGCGTCTACTTGACCATGGCCACCTCCACAGGGGCCCTCCCTGCCCACCCAAACCTCGTGCCATATCACCAAGGCCCCAGGACAGAGGCTGGCGACTGTCTACGCAGACCCCCCAGGGTGGCACGAGAGGCCCACCTGCCCTTCTAGTGGAGCGGACCCCATCTCTGCAGGTGTCCCTGTGGAGATCCCCTCTCCTCTCCCACAGAGAGGGGACAATACCCGACCTCCCCCAGGACCCACACTCACGACCCAGTCATTCTCCTCTTTGTCTCTTGCTGGTTTTCTGCTTATGTAGACAAAACACGGGGTGAGGGGCTGGGGCAGGGGGGAGACGGTGGGATAACAGAGCTCGCTGGACTGGCTTTTATAAGCCCTGAAGGGTGTGTCTGGCCCCATTTTAACTGCTCTTTGGCATGTGGGGTGCTTGGTGCCTTTGCCTGTGGCGCTGGCCTCGGTCACCATTTCTGGGGCATCAGGAAACTTCATTCCACACTTCATCCTGGCATATGTGCAAAACGTTCATCGCCCCGTTACCTGCAACCGTGCCAACAGGAGGGAGGGCTGCAAACTCCGTAAGAGCAGGCGAGACACCTGCCTTGGTCACTGTTACACCGCAGTGCCAGCAGTGCTGGATACTGCGCCTGGCAGGCTGTGGGCGCTCAGGAAACATCTGTGGAAGGAAGGAAGGCGGAAAGGAGGGAAGGAGGGAGGGAGAGAGGAGAAAAAAGAAAGAAAAATCCTGAAAAGTTCTTGTGGAATTGCAGAAAGCAACGCCCCCCCTTCAGCCGAGCTGGAGAAGACGCACTTTTGGGGGCGCTGTTATTGTTCATTTTTAACACTTCCATCAAATGACTCCGAAATTTAATTTCATCTTGAATGTTTTTCTTTTTTCATTTTCATCTTCCACCACCTTTTTAACACTCTCAGTTGAATTTCCCGTTTGGAGAGGCTGATGGAATTGTGGCTCCGGGGACTTGCGACAGTCACTTTAGACACTTAGAGTTCCAGTCACGCTGCTGCCACCCCAGCCCCCACTCTGGCTCTGGGGAAACCATCTCTTATGAGAGCTGATTATATCTATACAGCCCAGAATGGCACTCTCTCAAACATGGGCTATACAAATCAGAGTCCTCCGCGGCTAATGTCTGTCCAGTGAAAATATGAAAATGCCTACTTAACGGAAGAAGGCTCCTGGAAAAATCCACGTGCTGGTGAAGTTCCGTGGCTGATGTCATTTGAGAGTCACCAGGTCCACGCCTAGGGAAGGCTCTGAGATCACCTGTCTGGGGGCCACGCTGTCTCATCCCTCAGGGCACAGTGAATTCCCAGGGTCCTCCCTCCACAGGGGGTGGCAGGCCGAGGAGGCACGCACATCCATTGAGCACCTGCTGTGTGCCAGGCACTGTGCCAGGCACATTCTCATGGAAACCTGAGAACAACCCTGTCAGGTGAGATCTATCATCACCCTTTTGCAGAGGGAGCCTCCTGTGGGATCTCAAAAGATACAGAGGAGTTAGTCAGGGGAAGTGGGGAAGGGGGGTAGGGCCTGGAAAGGCATTCCATGAAGAAGGGAACAGTGTGTGCAAAGACAGGAGGCAGTAACTAGAATAACAGTGATCAGGTGCTGCTGAAGCTTAAGGCGCCGCTGGTGGGGAGAGGGAAGGATGAGACTGGAGAGGTAGGCAGGGGTCGAGCCACACAGAGCTCTGTGGACCTTGCTGGGTGGGGAGGGGACTGGGAGGCACAAGCCGGAAGCCCGGAGATGCTGGAGCAGGCAGTCACAGCCATCCGGGGGCATGATGGAGCCTGAAGAGCTGTGTCCTGGAGGCAAAGCCAGCAGGACTGGGTGACTGATTAGATGCCCACGGAGGCCAAGGGGAGGAGAGGACCCAAGGATGACACCCAGATTCTAGTTTCCAGGGCTGACGGCGGGGCTGCCTCTGACTCGGGGACCCAGGAGAGGCACTGACCTGGAGGAGATGCTGCACCGCGTTGTAGACATCTGGATTCGTGGCGTTCACAAGGTGCAAGCCCAGGTTGGGAGGATCTGACTCAGGATGAGTCTGGACCCAACGCAGAGGCACAGCTGTCAGTTGGCAGCTTGACACCGATCCCTAAAGCCACAGAACAGCCGCACCTGGGACGGTATGGGGGCTGCTGCCAACAAGCAGCCCGGGGCTTCACCCATCCCAGGCACAAGTGCATTTCAGTCTCAAAAATCTTTGAGCCAATGTTTAAAACTCAAGCATGCTCACTTAAAAACGCAGATCTCGGTCAGGCGCGGTGGCTCACACCTGTAATGCTAGCAATCTGGGAGGCCGAGGTGGGTGGATCATTTGAGCTCAGGAGTTCGAGACCAGCCTGAGCAAGAGCGAGACCCCATCTCTACTATAAATAGAAAGAAATTAATTGGCCAACTAATATATGTAGAAAAAAGTAGCCGGGCATGATGGCGCATGCCTGTAGTCCCAGCTACTTGGGAGGCTGAGGCAGAAGGATCGCTTGAGCCCAGGAGATTGAGGTTGCTGTGAGCTAGGCTGACGCCACGGGACTCTAGCCTGGGCGACAGAGTGAGATTGTCTCAAAAAAAAAAAAAAAACAAAAAAAAACCCTCAGATCTCTGGCTTCTCTTGGAAAATCAGAAGACCTGGGAATATGGCTGGAAACCCCTCAGAGCAACCGTCACTGAGAAGTGGCTGCCCCTCAGACGGGGCACGTGCTCCTGGTTCACCTTCCCTAGAGCCTCCAGAACCTGGGAATCCGTAGCTCTGTGTCAGTGATCATTGCACTCGCAATGACATCTGTGTCCCACATCTCTATCAAATGCCAGGAGGGAAGGGTAGTCTCGGAGGTGGAGGCAGAGGCTTGTGTTTCCAGCAAAACCTGAGAGTACATATCTTTGCAGAGGCCAAGACAATTCCTTTGCCTTTAACATGGAAAATGAGTCTGTGCCAAGAGCCCAGGCCAGGCCCTCTTCTCACATTCACAGGACCTATGGGTGACCCCTGGCGTAGACAGAGAAGAGTGACACCCAGGAAAGAGTGATCAGGGGAGGGTGACATGGGTAGTTGTCAGAGAAGAGACTTTAAGACTAATGCTGCCAGGAAGTTAAATTGGGTAAGGCACGAAGAGTTTGTGACATGCAAGTGCACACAAGGCCACATATGTATCCACACACAAAGAAGAGAGCACACAAATGTGCACACAGACACACATGCACATGCACATACCAGAACACATATGCAGGCCCACTGACACGCACATGCATGGCTCTATACAGAGGCACATATGTGAACACAGAGAGAACATGATAAAAGCATACACACGAGTAGACACATGTGTAGGCCTGTGGACGCACACATGCAGGTACAAAGACATGCGTGTCTACAGACACCAGCACACGCGTGTGCACAGAGCCGCCCGGGTCCGTGCCCTCCCAGGGCTCCGCACTCACACCTCTCGAAGCCTGCCAGTTCCAAACCAGCAACTCGCAACCAAATAAATATGATAAACAACTCCCCTCCAGATGGCTCAGCGCACACCCCACTCCTCTCGCTTGCAGGGATGGCACGTTCTATGCCAATAAATCCTCCTGTTTGAAAACATTTGCCTTCTTAATTGGCCTGTTTATGGGTAAAATATGTTTCTGGGTAGTGCTCTGCCAGGATGGGGCGGGGAGACGCAGGGTTGTCGTGTGCTGCCACCCTAGCCTGGGGCGACGACTTGGCCCAGGCCCAGGACTGAGGCCCAGATCAGCAGGGTCTCGGCACTGCCGGGCCAGGCTCCCCTGTGGCCTTTTGCTCCCTGGGCTCACACGTACTGAGCTTGTGCTGTGGCGCGAAGGTCCCCAGAGGACGCCTCTGGCCCTCACTTTCCCTCCTCCAGCAGCGAGCCTGTGAGGGGCGCTGACGGTCAGAACCCCCACAGTGGGCCGAGGGTACGTCCACATCCAAATCCCTGGAGCCCGTGAACGTGCCTGACTTGGGAAAAGAGTCTTTGCAGACATAACTCAGTGAAGGACACCGAGATGACATCATTCTGCATTACCCTCATGGGCCCTAACTCCAGTGACAAGCGTCCTTATCAGAGACAGGAGGAGACACACAGAGGAGGAGCGATGTGAACATGGAGCAGGGATTGGAGGCCACAAGCCCAGAAAGGCCCAGGATTGCCACCGTGTCCCCAGAAGAGGCAGGTAAAGGTCCCCCCTGCCCCCTGAGCCTCTGCAGGAGTGTGGCGCTGCTGGCCTGGCCTGTGAGAGAACACACTTCCATTGCTTTAGCCCACCAAGTCGGTGGGAATCGGACACGGCAGCCTTGGAAATGAACCCACCCCATTCACGCGAAGCGTCCTGACCGCACATGCTGGGCCTTGCTCCTGCACTTGCTCTGGACCCCCGTCTCACATGCTCCGCAGGAGCCCCGTGCTAGAGGCGGGGAAACTGAGGCCCAGAGGGGGTCAGGGCATCAGCTAGGGGTGAGGCAAGGACCCGAGCCCGGCGCCCTGCCCCTCCTCACACTGCCCGTGCCTTGGCCGTTTCTCACCAGGAGTGGGAGGGCGCAGGACAGCCCCACGGGGGGCTTCCCTCGGGGTCCCACTCCGCAACCACTGAGGAGGGACGGGAAAGAGACCCCCTTGGGGGTTCCATTTACTTCTAAGATGGGCCCAGAGTTGGTAAAGTGTGAGGACCCCTCAGGACTGCTGTACTGGGCACCAGACATCCCCTTCTTCACACGCCTGTCCCCACCTGGGGCTCTGACATCCACGCTGCCCTCGCGCAGGCGGGAGACTCAGGCCAGAGGCGCTGGCTGACAGAGCTGGGATTCAAGCTCAGGCCTGTCTGCTTCCAATGCCACTTGGCCATGCTGCCTCCCAGGTAAGAGCCGGGAGTGCTTCCCAGGGTCAGGGGACACAGCCAGGCCCCCAGAAGCAGCATGAGGCCCTGGACCCTCTTCCCTTCTCATCCGTAAAGCACTGGTCTGTGGCCCAGGTCAGGGCGGGCAGGAAGTGTGAACCACCCACTGTGTGACCTTGGCCAGGTCACTCTCCCTCTCTGAACATCCATTTTCTCATCTGTTCAATGAGGAACATAATGACAGCCACTCCTAAGGCTCGTTGTGAGGACCAATAGAAATAAGGCCCAGAAAGCCCTTAGCAACATGCCGGGCACCCAGTAAGTGCTTAATAAATCCTTGCTGGTGTTAAAGCAAGGTTAGAGGTCAGTGAGAGCCAGCATGTAGCTCATTTGACCAAAGTGAGGCCAGGATGACAACAGGATGGGCAGGGCAGGCTGGCTGCACTGGCGCCCCCTCCCCAAAGGACACCAAATCCTCTGCTCAGGACCCAGCCCAGCTGCTGTCCTCACAGCCAAGAGGTGGCCAAGAGTGACCCACATGGGCAGGGAAGAGGGGAGATGGGAACATCATCCGGATTTACAATCAATGTGACAGCTAAAGTTCAGGGTCTGGCTAATAAGAACATAAGCCAGATCATTGCCGTGAGCCAAGAGGGCTTGTTGAAGGTTACATGTAGGAAGAACAAAGGAAAATGGCAATATTGCTGTCACCAAACCAGGTCCATTCATTCTCACTGACTGCCTGGTGTCCGGTCCCCCTATCCCATTGCAGGCAAAGCAGCTACACTTTTATCTGTTTCACACCAAGGGCTTCCCTGGAGGATCTCATTCGA
>VSMD01123157.1:0-42910 GCA_008750895.1 Mirza zaza | reverse complement strand
TGCTTGAGCCCAGGAGTTTGAGGTTGCTGTGAGCTAGGCTGACGCCACGGCACTCACCTGGGCAATAAAGTGAGACTCTGTCTCAAAAAAAAAAAAAAAAAAAAGATGAAGCTTGGATTTTGTCCAGACCTCACTGGGTAGACATTATAAGGACACCTTCCATGTGTTACCATGTAGGTGGTAACACCCCCACGCATGTGAAAGACTGATAGAACACATTTCTTTGGTTCCCCCAAGAAAGGCTAGAAAAGCTTCTTCCCCCTAAAATCTAGAGGGCTTTTTTTACCACCGATGATAAAATTTTATAATTGATCTTGTTGCTTTGGCTGCCAGAAAGCTTGGGACCAAATTTACAGCTCATCTTTAACTAGACAGCAAATCCTTCTCTATATATCATTAACCTACTGACCTTCCTCTTAGTTCTCTCCTATCTATATTTTACCTAAGCTTGACACACAGTGTGGAATATAAGCCACTTCAAATATTTTGAGGAATATAGGGAAATAATAGTATATAAAAATAAATCAGAGAAACAGGAAAAGTAGGACATTTCAGATGGATAAAATAATGCATGCAAACACTTGGGCAGATGAAAATGCCTGCCTTACTTTGGGAACAGAGAAGAGTTTGGCATGGCTGGCCAGAAGATGACAGTGACAGAAAACACAAGTGGAATACTTTGGCATTGACTCTGCCTGGGTTGCTCTGAGCCCAGACATCTGCCTAAGTCATGTCCCTTCACTGAGATCTCTGTTCAAATACTACCTTTCAAAGAAAGTCCCATCCTGGATCAATTCAAACAAAATACTTTACACACACACACACACACACACACACACACACACACACGCGCGCACACACACACACACATACACACACACTACTCCGTCACTCTCCATTTGTCATTTTACCTTCCTCCACTATGAGCACCTGCTAGATTATATAAATTTGTCTATTTATATGTTTATGAACTTCTCCCTTGATAGAATATAAGCTCTATAACACCAGAGCTTTTTATATTATTTTACCATCTCAGCATCTAGAATAGTACTCAATAAATATTAGTTGAATTAATGGAAAGGCAGTTTAGTATCAGGTTGAGAAAGACCTAATAAACCATGCTAAAAAATTCAGACTTCATCCCACTGGTAACGGGCAGTGTCTAACAGCATATGCAAAATGTATCATGTATAATACTTCTCTCTTTCAGAGAGATAACCCTGGCAGTGGAGTAGAGAATGGGCCAGAGAGGAAATCCATGGCAAAAATCCAAATGACAGATAATAAAGGATAAATGGATAAGCATTAGTTAGGGTTACAGTAAGCAGCAAATGGAAAGGATGAGAAGAATTCATGAGAGCTGTTAATATATACAGCAGACAAAGGGACAGTATATCATAATAGTTCAAACAGGTCACTTGATAGCTGTGTGACCTTTATCTAATCTTTGGCAAGTTACTTATCTAATCTTTGGTTTCCCCATTTCTAAAATGGGGAGAATAACTGTACTTACCTACACCATAGTTTTATTATGAGAATTAAATAAGACAATGTATAAAAATACATAATTGACAAAATTTGGTGACTGCTGACAGTCAGTGAGTTCCATGAAGACAGGGACCATGTCTGTTTTATACGTGGCTAAATCCCCAGTGCCTAGCACTCTGCCTAGCCATAGCCACCGAATGGATATTCATTGAAAGCAAATAAATTAATGATGATGATTAGCAAGAGGTCAAGGATAACTAAAAGGCAATTCCTTTTATAGGATATAAAAGTTGTGAAGCAAACTCAGCTGGGGTTGGGGAAACTGTGCACAAATCTGTCCAGTTTGAGAACAGTGAGGCTGAGATGGCTATGGACCCACTACAGGAAATGTCGAGTAGACATAGGACCTACCGGCCCAGATCTCAGGAGAGAAGTACAGGTTAGAGAAAGACTGATGGAGCTGGTAGTCGAAGCCTAACCTCATTGATCAGATCAACTAAGGAAGAGGCAAACAGAGTTAAAATAAGACTTCTAGGAAACAAAAACATTAGGAAAAGGAATCAGGGATGGAGACTGAGAGGCAGTAAAAAGGCAGTAAAAAAGATATGAGAACTTTGAAGTTTGAAAGCAAAAGAAGATATGAGAAGAAATTGGCCCACAGCATCCAAACTGGCAAGAAATGGTTGACTGAAAACTAAAGACTACTGGATTTTAGCAATTAAATTATTAAGGACCTTTTCAAAAGAAGTTTCATGAAGTGGTTAGGGCCAAAGCCAGATTGCAGTTTACTAACGGGTAAACAGAAGTTGAAGAAGGTCAGACAAGGAAGATCTGAGAAAGATCATTTTAGGATAAGGTAGGTCTGGCCATGAAAGCTCCCAAAAGCCAACCTGGCCAATTATTTCCACCACCTCCTCTAAGTGGTCATTCATTCTCACTATTTATAAGACACTTAAACAGTCAACAAAGCATAGTGGTCTATATACACTACTGATTAAATTATTTAGAAGCCACATGTATCAGAAGTAACTGAGTTATTAGCATTTTATACCAGTTTTTAAAAACGATCTCAATAATTATGGATATGAAAGTGTGTTTCTTTAACCATCATTACTACCCTAACAGGTAGGAATCACTATATCCAATTTGCGAATGAGAAATCCACAGTTCAGAGTGAAGTGTACTGATAAGACCACGCAAACTGCTGTAGCAAACAATGCCCAAATCTCAGGGACTTAATAAAGGTCTATTTCCCATCATGTTACAATCAAATGTGGCTAATGGGGTCAGGGAAGGAGCACAGAGGGCTCTGCTCCATAAAGTCATTCAGGGATCCAGGCTCCTTCCCCTGGATATTCTCCATTTATCTGACAGGTGGAGGAAGGGATAGAATATGGAGAGTCCCAGAAGCAGCTTTAGAGGATAAGTGACAGACACTGCTCTCACCTGTATTTCACTGGCCAGAACTGTTAAATAGCCCCACCTATCTGCAAGAGGGAAAGGAAGTCTAACTGTGGGCCAAGAAGAGAAGGAGAAACATTGATGAGCACAGCATTCTCTGACCCATTAAGTAACATGTCTGAGGTCACCCAATAGTACATGAATGAGCTAACAATCAAACCCACCACACCTAACTGCTCCGGGGAACCCTGCTATTCCACGCTGCTGCTCACTTCGTTTCATTGATTCTACCCCCAATTTTAGCATTTCTCCACATGACAATGACAACAGATGGTTTATATTCCAAGAATTCAATATTACTGCAGAATTATACTGTGTGTACAGTAAGTCCTCATTTAACATCACCAATAGGTTCTCAGAAACTGCGACTTTAAGCGAAACAATGCACAGCAGGTACTCGAATAATGTTTTCATTCAACGTCTGTTCATTATAACATTGATGAGGAAAAAGAATTGGTTTCAGGCCAGGCACAGTGGCTTATACCTGTAATTCTAACTCTCTGGAAGGCCGAGGCAGGAGGATTACTTAAGGTCAGGAGTTTGAGACCAGCCTGAGCAAGAGCTAGACCCTCTACCAAAAATAGAAAAAATTAGCCAGGTGTGGTGACATGTGCCTGTAGCCCCAGCTACTCGGGAGGCTGGGGCAGGCGGATTGCTTGAGTCCAGGAGTTTGAGGTTGCAGTGAGCTATGATGATATCACTGCACTCCAGCCTGGGCAACAGAGCAAGTCTCTTGTCTCAAAAAATAAAATAAAAAGAATCGGTTTCGTTATGCATCATTTAAAGTCACAGTTTCCAAGAACCTAGCAACAGCATTAAGTGAGGACTTATGATATATATATATTTTTTTTTTCATCTTTCATTTTCTAAGCTGCAATTGCCCTTTACAAATCAATGGTTTTAGTCTTCTATGGGGCATACGCACAGGCATAAACTTTGAAGGGACCCTTTTAAGTCCGAACAAGCTCAGGATGCACCAACTCCAGGCTAAGAACCCTTCTGTATGGTATCTTACCTTTGACACCATTAACTCACTTCCAACTTTCTACCTGCTTCCCCTCACCCCTGGGCTATTACAGCCCCCCTGCCCTCTTCACTGTGGCTCCTGTCTCTGGGTCTTTGCAGCTACTGTTCCTTTTGCTTAGACTGCTCCTCCCCAAGAGGGCGGCTGGGCTGACTGCCTGAGATCCCTCCGCACTCCACCTCCTCTCACAGCCCCGCTTTATTTCTCAGTATAGCCCTCCTCACCTTCTCCTGTACTGTGCATTTTACATATTTATTAGTTCATAAATCCCCCCGCATTAAAATGTGAGCTCCACGGAGGCAGAGAGTTTTGTCTATTTCGCTTACTGCTCTAGCCCTGGTACCTACAACACTGCTTGGAACACTATAAATATTTTTTTGAATGAGTGCACTGAGGGAAAAGAAAAGAGTAAAACTGAGAAGGAGCACACGGGAAGATGCATGATGTTGAAAATGTTCTCATCCTGAGACTGGATTCATGCATGTTCATCTTACCATCGTGCTCTGCAAACTACGGACACAGTATATATACTTATAAATATTGAATATTATAATTCTCAAGTACTACAAGAGTGTGAATGAATAATCCAATTCAAAATGGTATGTCTGCTCAACAAACTCTTGCACCTTTTCTTATCTAAATAAAATAGTCAAATCCTAGCACTCTGGGAGGCCGACGCGGGAGGATCGTTTGAGCTCAGGAGTTTGAGACCAGCTTGAGCAAGAGCGAGACCCTGTCTCTACTAAAAAGAAAAAAGAAATTAGCTGGACAACTAAATATATATATATAAAATTAGCCGGGCATGGTGGCGCATGCCTGTAGTCCCAGCTACTTTGGGAGGCTGAGGCAGCAGGATTGCTTGAGCCCAGGAGTTTGAGGTTGCTGTGAACTAGGCTGATGCCATGGCACTCTAGCCCGGGCAACAAAGTGAGACTCTGTCTCAAATAAATAAATAAATAAATAAATAAATAAATAAATAAATAAATAAAAATAAATAAAATAGTCAGATGGAGAAAACTAGGCAAAAAAAAAAAAAAAAAAAACCTGTCCGTTTTCATTCCTTAGCAAGGTAAAAATAAATTTTACTCATCTTTTCTCCTCAAATATGTCTTAATAGGCCACATGGAAAATTACTTTACATAATTCTTTTTAAAGCCATATCATGACCTTTTGAAAAATAGCATTTTACCTTAAAGAAGTGAAACTGTTTTCTTTGAAAACCTATGAAAGAGTTAGGTACCCACAAGTATTTTCTTCTAAAACGGTCCTTCTAAAGTCATTTTTTAAACGACTTGATGATTTCTGCTAATTTCAATTAAAATTTATATAAATTTCAGCTGAAGTTTTTTTACTCCAAAATTCACTTTTCAAATGTATACTCTTATACTTGTCACTAAAAACATAGGATCCAAATGGCAAAAAGGCATTTATGAAACCGAAAACATTGATGAGAGATATACCCATTCATTAAACAAATTAATAAGGGAAGGGGAAGGAAAGAGGGGAGAAGAAAAGGGAAATTTAAGGGTTAGCCGGAAGGGCAGGGGGAAGGGAGAGAGGCCAAGAGAAGTGTGCAGCGGACTGCCTGCACACACACGTTTGCAAGCTGCAGATTAAAACTTCACAGCCCAAGAAGTTATGGCACCATGGAAAGCAAGGCATTTGGAACCCATCCACTGGAATCCACTGTGTGAGGGACATGGGTCCCGTAGTTAGACGGCCTGCTTTTGAGTTCCAGCTCTATCATTTACTCAGCAGATATTCCAACTTGGCCTCAGTTTTATCGTTTGTAAAATGTAAGTAATTGTATGCCACGGGTAAATAGGATCATGTATATAAAACTGTTCTGTAAACAATAAAATGCTAAGTAGAAAGATATTTTTAAATTTCTGAATTAAAAGCACCAAGCTTATATCTAAAAAGATCTATTATACTAAATTACATTCTGGTGGTCTGAAAAAGTGCTAGTACTCCAATGTCACGGTGAGACGGTAAGAGATTCCAGCTCCACACATGATAAAGTTAATCAGATTTCCTCAGTATAAAACAAGAGCCTTACAGTCTTCCAAATAGCCTCATAACAAAAAGCAGGAGGGAGGGAATTACGACCGTATATGTTCATTTGGGAGGAAAAACAACTATATAAAATAGAAACAATGTACGTTGAATCCTAAATTAAAGCTATTATCGATAGCAGCTGTTGACCATTTTAAGCCACTTAACCAAATCAAAAAATACAAATGTGTTTCAAGTGACTAAATAGTCACAGAGTAAAATACTCAAAACCAAACAAATTTACCAAGTGAAACTGTAATGTACTAACATGTTATGGTCTTTTTCAAAGGTCTATTCTTAGAGGTAAAACAAACTCTCTTTAATTAAAGCCTGGGATTATAAACACATTTCCTGAGTAAGTAAAGCCTAATGAATCCAATATAAGTGAAACACTGTACCCTGGAAACAGAAAGGAGCCCTGAGTCCTTTATAATAGCAGTTGCATATAATCTTTCATCACAATAGCAAACGTACAGCCCTAAACTAAGTGAAAGCTTTCTAAATTTAGATACTTTCAAATAACGCATCTTAAGTTATAGGTAAAGGTTTAGTAAATTATTTATTATGTCTCTTATCTTTAATAACGGGATACATGTTTAACTTGTAATCAAAATGGAAAGAAAGCTGTTATACCATATATTACTGTACTGAGAGTCAGAGTTTCCAGTCTATATTTAGTTCACATTAAAATGGAAGCAAAGACGCAAACCAAGCTAAAAATAAAATGTTCTACAAAGATGAGATTTTTAAAATGGATTGAAATCTAGCTTTATTTGGTCCCCTGAACACTGATCGTATTTAGCAGCACCTTAACTTTGCAATGCTTGGCAAACTATGCCATCTTTCATCTTCTAGAATACGGGTCAACAAACGACAGCCCACAAGACCATATCCATGGGCAATATCCTGATAGCCACCTGATTTTTTATAGTCAATGGGCTAAGAAGGTTTTCACATGTCTAAATGTTTTTGTTTTTTTTAAAAAAAGGAATAATATATATATATTTTTTAAACAGAGTCTCACTCTGTTGCCCTGGCTAGAGTGCAGTGGTGTCATCACAGCTCACTGCAACCTCAAACTCCTAGGCTCAAGCCATCCTCCTGCCTCTGCCTACTGAGTAGCCGGGACTACAGGCACGTGCCACCACACCTGGCTAAATTTTTCTATTTTTGGTAAAGATGAGGTCTTGATCTTGATCAGGATGGTCTCGAACTCCTGGCCTCCAGTGATCCTGCTGCCCTGGCCTCCCAGAGTGCTAGGATTACAAAGCATGAGCTACCTTGCCTGGCCAATAATATTTCTTAACACATGAAAATTATGTGCAATTCAAATTTCAGTGTCCTTAAATAAAGTTTTATTAGAACACAACCGCACTTAAGTACTGTCTATGGCTGCTTTACACTACAATGATAGAGTTGAGTAAATTTTTTCTTTTTCTTTATTAAAGTATAATTGACAATTATATATATTTATGGCATGTGACATGGTATTTTGACATATGGATACATTGTAAAATGATTAAGCTAATTAACATATCCATCACCTACTTATTTTTTTATGGTGAGAACATTTATGATTTGCTCTCTTAGCAATTTTCAAAAACATAACATTCTATTATTAACCATAGTCAAAAGGCAGTAGAATAGAACTTAATCTATTATCCTCCAGAAAAGTTCCAGAATGTATTCATCCTGTCTAACTGAAACTTTGTACCCTTTGACCAACATCACTCCACCTTCCCATCCCCTCCCTCCCAGCCACCATTCTCAGAGTTGAGTAATTTTGACAGAGACATTATGACCCACAAAACTTAAACTATCTACTGTCTGGATCTTTACAGAAAAAGTTAGCCAACTTCTGCCCTACGTAAATTTATTATTTGAGATCTCTTTCTGCTCATCACCTAGCAGAATATAAAAGTTCCTATTTGCCTCTCATTTCACACTTAACTTTCAAACAAAGCTGCCTATATCATTTTATTCTCATTTCTTAACACTTTTCTGACCATGTTTCTATTTCTCATCCTGTTTAGATCAGCACCTAATTCCAGTGTTTCTACCCAGAACTAAAGCTAAATGTCTTAAATGATATTTTCTAATTTATTCTGTTTCTGCTTTAAATGCTGGATGTGAACTACCATGACCCACATCGGCTGCCACCTACAATTTCAAAATTGCTGAGCAAGTCTTCCCTAGTCTACTCTACTTAGGGTTTGTGGTGAAAGATAATGTTTTAATTGCACGAATTGCATCTCATAAGGCAATTAAAAACACAAATCAGTATTTTCACATTCTGTCTTACCATAAAGATACAGGAGTTTCTTTATACAATCTTTGTGTTAAATTAAAACCAAGATACCAGTTGAAGAATGTGATCATTATTCTTGCTGAACTTAAAAAGATGCCTTAATCCAGATATAATGTTGTTGCAAAGTTCTGAATATCATTTCAGTGTTTAGGTATGTTTTACTTAAACTTAGAGTCTTATTTATGACCATGCAAAATTAAATGTAAGAATATATATGAATGTCAACAATAAATAACACAATAAATCTAATCAGGAACTATTTTTGACACATGAAGCTTCAAGACTTTAGCAAAGATAACTTAATGGCAGAAATAGTCATTTGTTCACATCATTTTGTTTTCAGTGGTTGAACAATCCTAGTCTGCAAGCCTGAACAAGGTTCTTCCAGCCATTCCTATAAAATGAAAGATTACAGTAATCATGGGCCAACAAAAAGTATACCAGGCCTCCTGCACATTCATGTTCAAAACCCAACTGGTCTGAGTTGGTATCAGTGTTGTTTCGAAATGTCCCATTCTCAGTAAATACCTGTAAAATTCTCTACAACAGTATGTCTAATGCAAAAATCCACAAACTCAAGAATAATAGAGAAGGGTCAAGAGGAAGAAGAGATAGGACGAGTACTACAGCTCTTTATTGGCTTTCCCAGATCAGCATCACTTTCACTTTTGTATCTAAGCAACTTTTTGCCTTTGGGAAATAAAGGTAGCCATAAAATCATCCAGTGTTTAGCAGCTGGGCAGCTAGGTGAGACCACCTGAAATTCCACTTAGCTGCTAAAGAGAAAGGGAAAAAAGTGAAAAACAGAAAGATTAAAAATAGTAGAGTAGACAGCATGGACATAGAAAGAAACCAGGAAAAAAGTGGAAAATGAAAAGGGAAACAAAAAGTACACAGTATGGGGATGTGATGAGCATACTAAAATATACACAAGGACTTTATTAAGTCACACTAATTTGAAAGGCACACCAGTCCTATTCGTTATTTAAAAAATCATCACATCCATTATAAAAAAAAGGCTGAAATTAGCATGTTGTCCTAAAACAACCATATTTCTGTCCATAGAGAACTGGTTAATTAAATGATGATATACCATATTAGGTTGAACCATGGGAAATTTTCCCTATTTGATCAGTTTTGACTTACTGACAAAGCAATTTCATATAGCTCGATCTAACATTAAAAACGATGTGGCAGATGCATATACACCATTAGAGAAATGATCTCCATATTATATCTCCAAACAAGACACAGAAAGCTTACAAAATGTTCCCATTAGCACTTTATTAAGAAGTATCCATATATAATATATTTTTATAAAGAAATAGATACCCATATATAATTTATACACACACACACACACACATAAACATACACCTGTATGTGCATAGAAATTTCTGAAGGCACACAGAGAAAATGTCAACAATGACTGCCTCTTAAAAGTTAGACCAGAGGTCTGGAATGAGGTTACTTTTCATCGGCTACCCTCCCATCACTGTATGTCTGCTGCTGCTGTTTGAATGTTTTATATGCATGTATTACTTTTTCAATTAAGAAAAAGTCTGGACATTTTTCAAATACCACAATTAAATTAATGTCCTTTACTAACATTCAAATTATTTGAAACATTAACCAGTACTTACAACAAAGAACACTTTAAATAAGGTAATTACTTAATTCAGTGACCTTTTTTTTACTCCAAACCTAAACTGCCTACCCAATAGTTTTATGATCCTAAGGATTTTAAAAGAAACTAAAATAAATACTTATGTTTTAATGCTAATTTTCACATATATGAAGCATTATATGTAAGTATGTACTACAGGTTTAGCATCCCTAATCTAAAAATCCAAAGTCCAAAATGCTCCAAAATCCAATATTTTTTGAGCATCAACATGATGCCACAGTGGAAAATTCTACACTCTACCTCAGGTGACTAGCCACTATAGAAAGGCAGTCAAAACTTTGCTTCATGCACAAAATTATTTAAAAAATTACATAAAATTACCTTCAGGCTATGTGTATAATGTATATATGAGACATAAATGAATTTTGTGTTTAGATTCATTCAACGGCAAGGAGATTTGGGTCGCATCCCCAAGATACCTCATTATGTATATGCCAATATTCCAAAATGCAAAAATTCCAGACCCTGTTCTGGTCTCAAGTATTTTGGATAAGGGATATTCAATCTGTACATACACATAGTCATTTATTTAAGAAATATTTTTGACTTCTATGTGCAACTCACTCTGCTGAAGGCCCTATGTATATCTATGCACAAATGCTTGATAAAGAGAGGGCACATATACACATATATTCATAAGCACGTATTATGTGTGTGCATGTATAGGGGTGTGTGTATGTGTGTGTGTGTGTGTGTGTGCTACAGACACCATCCCAGGCTGCTACTCAACCAGGGGACTGAAGATTAGTAATCACAACCTGTCAGACCTAGGGGCCCTCTGGTGCATCTTCATGACATATGAGCAAGAACTGCTAGTGCTGTCTTAAAAGTGACTGGACTTTGAGCTGATCCTACAGCCTACCTCTCCTCCAGATGCTCCCATCTTACACACACCTGCGGAGGGGATCTAGAGATCATTTGTCTTTTTTAATTATCTGGATCATGACTGAAGACTGGGAACCAATAGTTCAATTTAACAGTTCTCTTTCTATAAACTCCCCTGCTGCCCTCACCTTCTTCCCTGAGAATCAGGGCATGTGATAAGAGATGTAACTGACGAAGTTCTCGCCACGCAGGGTGCAGTTCGACAGCGAGCACCGTTTACCTCTGACATTGCCTAGCAATTCCTGCCTTCCAGATGGCAGCAGGAGGCAGCGGCAAGGGAAAGGTGTCGCCTCCCACCCACCCGCTCACAGCGGGCCAAGACAGGGGCAGACAGCAGCCCGCGGGACGGGAAGGCTGCGGGGCTCACCGCTCGCAGCGCGGGCCGGTCGGCCTGCACACGCGCACGCCACCGAACGGCAGGGAGGAAAAAACTACAACTCTCCTTTCGAGTTCCCTAAGTGGGAACTCGCAACTGCACTTCAGCTTTTTCCCACGCTCCTGCCGAGCCGCTGGTTCACGGCTCCTCCGCCCTTGCCAGCCAGGCCCACCCGCGCCGCCTCCCGCGCGCCCGCCGGGAATCCCTGGCCTCCGCGCCGCGGTCCAACTCCCGGCGCCACGCCCCCGGCCACGCCCCGCGCCCCGGCCACGCCCCTGGCCACGCCCCCGGCCACGCCCCGCCCCGGGTCCCCACCTTCCCCCGGACCGGCCGGCGCGCGCCCCGCGCCCCAGGCGCCCTCACTCCACCTCCCAGCCCGCCGCCTCCCCCGCCTCACCTTGGTCCGGATCTGCCCCGAGGTCGACACTTTGCGGATCAGTTTCTGGGGTCCCTCTTGCTCCGCTTCGCTGTCGGACGAGTCCTCTCCCGGCCCCGCGGAGGGAGCGGCTGGGGTGACCACGGCGCGGGCCCCGGCGGCCGCTCCTCCAGCGGCGCCCGGGGGGTGGTGCTGGCCACCGGCCCCGGCCATCCTCTCCGACTCCTGCAGGGACACAGCACCGCCCGGCGGGGGCGGCGGCGGCGGTCAGCGGGTGGGCTCTGCCCGAGCCGGGCCCCGAACCCCGCGCCCGGCCGCCGCAGCCGCCATCTTCCGCTCCCCCGGCCGCCCCCGCAGGGGTAGGGTCGCCGAGGGCCAGACGCCCTCCCCGGCAGGGGCCCTCCGGCCTCCTTAGCCCGGTTCCCGCCAGGGCGGCGGCCGCGGTGGGGCCCCGGGATCGCGGACCCCAACCCGCCCGGGACCCCCGCGCACCGAGCCTCGGGACGTTCTGGGGTACCTGACCCAGAACGCAGCAGCGCGGGTGGAGAGGACTGGGGTAACAGGCATCGGGCAGTCTCCCGCCCTCTCCCTCTGCGGTCTGGGTCCGCGGATGGGCGGGAGGGCGAGGGAGACGGGAACCCTCTGCGCAAACCGCGCCGCGGCTCCGGCAGTGGGGATGCCCACCCGGCGCTCTGGGCAGCGGGAGCAAGGCCAGCTCCTCGGGAAGAGCGGGAACCTGGAGCTTCCTCCCGGTTCCTCCCTGGGGGCACCCGCCGCCTCCAGAACCCCGGCTCTCTCCAGTGACTCTCGGGCCTCGCCGCACGGTCCCAGCTAAATAGAAGTCTCCACTGCCCCGACAAGGTCGGTCCGGAGCTGCCCCTGTCTATCTCTCGACGCCCCCCCCCCAGCCCCACTCCAAGGACCATACCTCTCCCGCCTCTGCCTGGGGGGCTCGGGTCCTTCCTGCGCTCCCGACCGCGGCGTTCAGTTTCTGGCCCACCCCCACCCCCATCCGGCGCACACGGAAGAGAAGAGCATTTTCCGGGAGGTTCAGCTCCGCTCGGAGAACTTTGCGTTCAGAAAGAGCGATCCCCCTCGGCTAACAGGAAACTGGGAAGGGCGTGGAGAAAGCCCAGAAACAAGAGAGTACACGCAGCCCAAGACGACAGAGTGCACAATAAAGGTCCAAGCTGAAGCGCTATCCGAGACTGCTTGGAAGAAAACAATGCACTCGAGCCATGTGAACGCCAGTACCCGAGAAAAAAAAACACTGGAAGTCCTGGGAGAGCCACTCCCTAACCCGGACTGGAGCTGGAGGAAATGGGATCAACAGGCTGCAGCCACCGCTCCTAACTTGTCCCCAGTGAGCTGGTGGCGCGGGCACTTGGAAACAGCAGACTCGCACGCTTAACGTCAAAGAACCCCCGCAGGGGTGGGAGGGCGCCGGGAGAAGCTACTAAAATGACAGATCACTCTTGTCATCGAAAGAGAACTCTAAACTGGTGTTAACTGTACTTTTAAGTAGGGCAAAAAGTCCCTGCCAGACTGTGCAGTCTCTCCACCTGAATAAAGCATTCAATTTCTTTTAGCATGTTCACACCCATTCCTCTCTTATATTTTTCAGTTGACATGACCTTTAGGATTCCTCCAAACTAAGATTCTGTATTTTGTTGTTGTTGCAATCTTACTCCGACAAGAAATTTGATTTCTGTGTTAGAGCTGACAGTTCTACGAGGTTTTCAGAAAAAGTATGCAATCCCAATATTGTACATCACATTGTAGACTAAATTCATTAAAATGTGCTAATGTGCTGTTTAGTTTAAAACTTCAAAGAAAGGAGATTGTAGCCATGTAATTAACACTAACATAGAGGATACTTCTCCAGCTTCAGTTGTCTTTTTTTGGGGAAGGAAGGAGTTGGGCAAAATGAACTTTAAGAGCCCTTATGGCTCTATAAATATGTCTACAAATAACGTATTGCTGGAAATTCTTAAAAAGAAAAATAACCAATGAAAACAATGGTCTTCATTCCTACTTACTGGTTTGGTCGCTGACAACTCCAATGGTTTAGTGATCTAGACAAGGACACCTAGTATAGGGTTTTTTGAAAGAATAAACTTAGTTCAACCCTCTCTGTAATGTGAAGAAACTAGGGCCCCAAATCACAAACTGGGACCAAAGTCAAAATCATGTGATTACTATTCCAATGTTCTATTTACATTACCACACTATATAACATAAGTCAGTTTGTCAGTTATCATACACATATATTACTTTATGTGTTTTATATGGCAACATTTTCCAGAATTCAGAAAGAGAGTGATTAAACCAAAGGCACTAATAACCATGGTGATTTTGTGATTTTAAGAAGAGGAGGAATTACATTTCTCACTCTTTGATTTCAACACTGATTCCTTAAAGACACTTTAAAACAGTTTTGTATCCCAGAGCTGGGCAACTGATACCTCAAAGTAAAGGTATTTGTTACTTACAAAGATTTAACCTCAGAGCCAGCTCCGCTCTTCAAAGACTCCTGAACAAGTTCTAAAACTTGGTTGTGGCTTTGAAAGCAAAGCCAGTCTTAGCTTGTTTGTGCTAAATGGATGATTGCTGCGCTACAATGTCCCTAGCACTTTGGAAACTTAGGATGAAAATACAGTGTAGGCAAATGAAGGAATGTCACCTCATTTCCTACAACAGGCAGCTCATAAAAAACCCTCTTTTCTTCAGTCATCTACTTTGAGGAAAGATGGTTTCAAGACATCCCTAATTTAAGGTACCTAACCCATAGCTTCTTCTCAGGTCTTATCTGTAAGCTAGAAGTTTCTAGAGTGAATATACAATCTGTGCACTGTATACCTTTGATGCACTTTACCTTCCTTAAAAATATTACAGCCACATCAAGATCTCTCAATATTTTTAACCAGTTTAATGTAGCTCAAAATGGCAATTGAAAGAAATTTCAAATATGTGGTATATTATACTATCTATTTGATTTGTAAGAATTACTTGATCTTTTCTTGGTGGTTCCAGATTCTCAAATAATTTCTTAGATGCATCTTACATATTTCTTTTATAACTCTCAAATCTCAATTTGAAACATAGCCTATCATGAGCACACTATTAAAAATCTGAACATAAGCCGTGTAAACACTGTATTGATGATGAAATGGAAAAGGGTAAAGTTGCTCCTCAATTAGATTTTTACTTAATAGGGTTTCCTGCCCCCATTTAAAAGAAAAAACATACACCTATTATACTGAAGATGCATAAGTCACAGCCAAATTTCATGCTGATACCAACTTTATGAATATTACTGTATTATTGTCTATAGAGATATTTTGAATTATATTCTTACTGATCACTACTCATAAAAAGGGGGGTTAATATCCATTTGCAACATTTAAATCTCATGTTTTGTGGTTTTACATTAAATATTACACCATAAACATATAGAATGCTCTCTTTTATATCCTGAAGACCTCAAGTAGGCACTTTAAAAACTACCATATTGCAGGACTCACATTCCTAATAAGGAACCATACAATCAAAGAATATTGCAGGTTGAACAAGTACAGGCCTTAGGAGACTGCTTTCATTAAAACTTTAGAACGATTTCCTCGATACACTTTTTGTTACATGTTTAGAATTTAACATTCAAAACTTTACCCTATTAAAATTTCCTTAGTTGTTACCTGAATGAAAAAGATTTGGGGGTTGTGATATCAACTGCACAAACACATGGTTATCTTTGTACCTGAGGCAAAACTTTTCATTATCTAGACCGAATGCATGAATGTTTATAACCTCTCCTTATATTTTGGCCTCTTTTCCTTTGAAATTCTTTCCTTCTTAATTTTCTATTAGCCCCAGATAGTTTTATCAGAACTAATTAGTATAAAATCATTTGGAAATAAAACAAAATTTAATAAGTAATGTGTACTCCAGCCTCCTTCCACTAAGAACTACTTTATGGCCAGATATGGTGGTTGACGCCTGTAATCCTAGCACTTTGGGAGGCTGAGACCAGAGGATTGTTTGATACCAGGAGTTCGAGACTCACCTGGTAATGCCTCTATTTCCATGAAGATTTGATTGCATTTCAAGGCTAGCATTAAAGAAAATATACAGAAACTTAAATGCTAACATTTATCTTCTTTAGGCCCGATGCCTAGTCAGAGTAATGGTAAAGTTGATAGTTTACTTAAATGCTCCCACTTAACTAAATAACTTCATCTCCAAACACAAAGAATGTCATGAAGTCTACCAACTGCCTCTGAGCTCCAGATATGGGTGCATTTTAAGGAAGAAGCGCTGTTGTCTTTACTTTCTGTCAGCATCAATCCCTGAGATTGTTTACTCACTCTTCTGTCTAAACAATCCCATGCAGAATCACACCATCAGGTTTTAGGTCCCATCATAAAATGAGGAGAGTAAATCCTTACATGTATGCTCCTGTCATGTAGATACACCCATATGTTATCCCTTAAGGGATAATCCAACAGGATCTGTTCATTATTGAACAGATTTAATACCAAATGTATTAAATATTGTTCAATATCGAACATTCCTTTTCATGACTATACAAAGGCTGTCTGGAAAGTATCCAGCCATACAATGTGGTCTCATTATATTAACAATGGGTAGATACTTTCCAGATAGCCCTCATAAATGAGCATACTCTCCTGGTAAAGTATTAAGTCACCAATATTTGCATTTCAAAAGCAGATTTTAAATAACTACAAACTTAAGGAAGTTCAAGTCAAAGTAGGTGTTCTTAACCTGAGTCTTTGAGGAGCCCCAGATTGGTTTTAAGGAAATCTGTGATTCTCTAAAAATTTTATTAAAATGTGTGTATGTGCATATATGCCACATAGGTGTATTTTTGAGATGAAGAGAGTCCCTGGTGTTGATCGGATTCTTAAAGGGATCACTGACCCCAAAAAAGGCCAAGAACCCCTTATTTTAATGGATTTTGTGTCCCTTCAAAACATATTTAGTTAGATTAAGCTGATGTTCCTCCCTTAGCTCCAAATGCCTAAAGGTTCAACATTTAAATAATCTTTTTTCCCCAATGTATGCCTCCTTTATCTTGTATATGCCACTTTTTGGTAATCTGGATAACTGTCTTTTTTTAAGAACTTAAAGGAGGATTCCTTTTAGTAGTTCTTAGGCTTTGGAATAAAATCACTTGTCAGAACTATCATTTTATGCCACCTACCTGGAGATCTCAGAATCTGGTCTTTGGACTTTCTGAATGTACTCCACTAACATGTATGAAACAAGACATTCTGTTTAGTTAAGAATGCTAGCTTTCTGAGGATAAGGATTTTTCTCCGAGTCGTTAACTGCTGTCCAGCAGTCCTGGAACATAATAGGTGCTGGATAAAAATATCTCTTGAGCAAATAAAAAGGTCTTCAGTATTTAGAGAAAATAAACCTGATTTTTTTAAAGAGTGTCACAGTGCATTCACACATTTTCTGTGGCGGCCCTAGTTTTAAAAGCGCCAGTGGCAAATCTTGTACTGAATGTTTTCTGTGGAAAATAAATGAGCACTTTAATTCCTGTCACTTTTGAGAAGTAAAGCAAAAAAAAAAAAAAAAAAAAAGTTTATCCTAATTCTAGGGACAAAATAGTTCTGGCATCAGCATCCTAAAGGAAAATCCGTATAACAGGATATTTTCCACTGTGATTGGTGTTCACTCTTAAAAGTATCCAGGTTCAGAAGAGACTGCATATAGGAAAGTTTAAAAGTAAAACAGGTCACTTAATTTAGTTCTCAATGATCTTTGATTTAAACTTCAAAATTGGATTGTAGTTTTAACTTCAAGAATAACTTAATCCCCGGTGATAACCACAATAGAAGAAACATGAGCAGATGGATAACCTAACAACATGTTCAAATTCAAAAAAGCAAAGACAGCTGCAGATGCAGATGGATCAGAGTCGAAGGACACTTCTGAAAGGTCAGGAAACAGGCAGAGAAACGCTCCCTGGGCAAAGGAGCTGGAAGTGTACATATCAGAAAAGAAAAAGGAGAACCAACCCTGGCACCTGACCTAGAAGCTCTCAACAGGCAGAGGGCCAGCCCGAGCAGACTCGCGGGGTCCCTGGGAAAACAGCATCCGAACACGCTGACCGGAACCCAAGCGAGGCCAGAAATTTCAGACGGGTTGAAATTTTCAGACCCGCTCAGAATTTCAACCGAGGCGGAGTAGCAATATCGAGGCAGGGCGTGGAGAAGCCAAAATCCGAGGCCCGGGAAAAGGCGGCCCACGCAGGATTACAGGGCTCGGAGTGAGACGGGGATTCCTGGGTAGAACCCCTGGAGGGCCGTGAGATGGTTCTGTTTGAATTGCAAGACAGAAGGAAGTTGAAGGAGTTTGAGGGAACAAATCCAAAGCCCCGGGTCTCCTCCTCCCTATCATCGCGCACACACACCAGGCACACACAGTCCTCTCGGCCCCTAAAATTACTCAACCTCGGCGTTGCGTGTGCTGCGAAATCCCAGGCGAAAGCGAAGTTGGCTCTCCGCAGCGTCCCCGGCAAAACCCCAGAGCCCTCGGGGAAGCCCGGGGCTCCAGCGGCGACCCGGAGCCGGAGGCGTGGTCCTGGGCGCGGCGGTCAGCGGGAACCTGCGCGCCCAGGTGACGGCCGGGCGCGGCTCGGGAGGGAAGCCCCGTCCCCTCCCGGCCCCGCGCGCCGACCGCGCGGCCGGGCTCCTCGCGCCCTCCCTGCGCCCCACGCTCTAAACGCCGCTGAAAAGTTCAGAAGTCGCCGAGACGCAGAAACGGTCCTCCCAGGGCCGCCGCCAGCGGCTCGCCAGCAGCCCCTCGGGGAGAGCCTCGGGCGGCCGGACAAAGGCGCTCCGGGCGGCGCGCGAGGGGGAGCCGGGCGGCGGAGGAAGCGCTGTCCCGGCTGGGAAGCAGCTGGGGACCTCATCCCGGGCCATTTCCTGAACGGAACCGGGCCCAGGAGGGGGGAGCAGAGGAGAAGCGAGGGGGGGTGGGCGCGGGCGCGGTACCCACCGGTTCCTCCCACGCCGGGCTGCGGGCACCGGGCGCGGGGCGCACGTGCTGCGGCTCCATCGCGCCTGCCCGCGCCCGCCGGCCGCCCGGGCGCGCGGACCCGGGCCCCCGCCGCCGCTGCCGCCGGGGCCGCTTGATGCGCTTCTGTCGCCGGGTCCCTCTCGGCCGCCGCCGCCGCCGCCCCGGCTCCCGCCCAGGGCCAGCCACCAGCCCTCCCGCCTTCTCCGGCTTCCGCCGCGCCGTGCTCTCCCGCCCCCGCGCCGGTCCCTTCCTCCGCCGCCGCCGCCTCCTCCTCCTCCTCGGTCCCGCTCCCTTGCGCGGCTCCGAGCGGTCCGTTCCCCACAGCCACCGCTGCCTCCCACGGCAGCAGAATCCGCCCCTCGCTCCTTCCTCCGCCCCCGGCTCCCTCCCCTTTTCCTCCCCGCTTCCCGCCCCTTCCCCTCCCCTCCCCTCCCCTTTCTCCCCTCCTCCCGGCGGGCGGCCCGGGGCGCACGTGACCCCCCTGCCAGGCCTTATAAGGCGCGGAACCGAAAGCGGCCGCCGGGTGGTCGCTGGCACCGGGCGGCCGCGCGGACGGGAGCGGCCTCCCTGGGGGCCGAGCGCCCGGGCGCTGCCTTGTGCGCGGGGGGCCGCGGGGAGAGCCCGCGCCGGGCCGGCCGCCGCGCTGGCGACGGGAGCGGCGGTGGCCGCGAGTCCCGGGAGGCGACTCCCTGCGCCCCTCTCCCCCGCTCGCTCTCTCCCAGCGCCTGCAGCCCGCGCCCGCCTCCCTCCCAGCGCCGGCTGCCGCGCTGCAGGCGCCTCCCCTCCTCTGGGTGCTGAGGCTCAAACGAAATCACACTGGACAGTGACCCGCTCCAGCAGCCGTGCAAGGGAGACGACCGCACTCCGGCTCCCTGGAGAGCGAGCTGCGCCGGGGATGGTTTATTCTCTGTGGCGTTAAAAAAGAATGCAGATGGCTTACCATCTGCAGGAGAGGTTAAACTCGAGGGAGTGCTGCTTTTATTCGTTTTTCATGGTTAACAGTTTCGTGGAAAGAAAACCTGCTAAGGAGTCAATCCGCCTTCCAGTTTTAGCACTGTGTTCACATTAGGGGCATGGGCTAGCTAGCAGGGAGCGCTCGATAAATGCAAAGGCGACTCCTCCTGCCCTTTGAAAAAGCGTTACAAATAGCGTTTCGAATCATCTTATAATAGGCATCAAAGACGGTTTCCATCTAGTTCTAAGAGGGACTGACTCTACACAGGTTATACCCTTTCCTGCATTCGGAGGCTCCTCCTGTCAGCATTTTCTCAGAGCCCTTAAACATGTCAAATGCAGTCACCAATTTTAAAAACAAACCAAAGGAGCAAAAACACTTGCTCGAAGGAGTCTGCCCCCAGCCCACTCATTCTTCAGAATCCTGCAAATTGGCTTCTGTGCCTACAATTCCACCGAGACAACACTGACAAAAGTCACCTGTTGGCCTTGGAAGTTCCCTAAGCCATTGGATATTTTCCAATTCTCATCTCACTTGACCTATCTGCAGTGTTTGTCATTGTTAACCAGATTTTTATTCTTGGAACTGTGCCTTCCTTTGGCTCCTGTAACCCACGCTTCATTCTCCTTGTTTTCTAACCTTTTCTTACTCAGTCTCCTTTTACCAGTTGGGGTGCCGAAATAGTCAGTCCTTAGCTTGTTTCTAATACTGCCTGGGCACAATGAATGGCCTATCCAGACTCTCCCATGACTTCAGCCACCAACCACCTGCTGACAACCCATACATTTCCATCCCTGCCCCAGATCTCCAGTTCTGTAAAGCCAACTTCTTACCAGAAATCTCTACCAAGAAGTCCCACAGGCCTTAGGCTCAACGAGACTAAAACAGAAGTCAACTTTTCTGCCAGCTGGCTTTTCTCTCTAGTCTCATTCTCAGTAAATGTCACCACAATCCTCTTAGTCACCCAAATGAGAAACCTGAAAATTGTCCCAGGCTCCTCCTTCTCCCTCCCACTGTCTGCCATCCACGCACCCATGGTTCTTGTCTATCACCTTCCCTCCATGTAAGGGCTCTTGCCTGGTTTCAGGCCTCTTGCGAGCCCTGGAAAGGTTGCATTACTCTCCGTGTTAGTCTTGCTTTCTCTAAGTTGGTTGTACCTCTGCCCTTACCATTTCTCACATTATGACCAAAGGAAGCCTTATAAAATACAAAACTGAGTAAATCGTTCCCTGGACAAGCCCTGCCAATGGTTTCCCATTGCCTGCAGGGTAAAGATCTAATAGCTGAGCCAATGCCTATTTCTCCAGTCTCATTAAATACCTTCAGTTCCTTGCACACAGTTACCTATCAGGCCACTTGTTTTTATGCTGTGCCCTCACATGGAATGTCACCTTCGTTATGAAATCATTTCTGCCCTGCTGCAGGTTAGATGTGGCCACCCTCTCTACACTAAATGCCTCCCCTTCCCCCAATTATAATGCCTTAGAAGATTTTATTGAACTCGGTTTTTATGTATAATCTCCCAGGTGGCAAGTATTATGACTGACTTATCTTCATCTTCCTAGTTCCTGATTATATAGTAGGTGTTCTATAAATGTTTGTTGAATAGATTAATTATGTGATATAGTTTGAATTATATTTTTATGGCTGATAGAAAATCCATTCCCCATACGTTATCTCATTTCATTCTCACAATTCTGCAAAAAAAAAAATACATATATATTATCACCTTCCATTTATAAAGATGGAAACTTGAAGCTAGAAAAGAACAAAGCAATTTGCCCAAGGTTCTGTTGTATAAATTGCAGAACCAGGACGTAATCCAGTTTGCCTAGTTAAGTTCATTATGTGTTTGCCTGTTTCTATGGTCTGAATGCTTATGTCTCCACAAAATTCATATGTTGACATCCTTATCCCCAATGTGATGGTATTAGGAAGTGAGGACTCTGGAAGGTGATTTGGTCACAGGGGCAGAGCCCTCATAAATGGGATTAGTGCCCTTATAAAAGAGGCCCAAAGAGACCTCTTGCCCCTTCTGCCATGGGAGGTTAGAGTGAGAAGATGGCTAACTATGAAAAAGTGGGTCCTCACTAGACACCAAATCTTCCAGAGCCTTGGTCTTGGACTTCTGAGCCTCCAGAACTGTAAGAAATAAATATCTGTTGTTTATAAGCCACCCAGTGTATGGTATTTTATCCTAGTAGCTCAAATAGACTAAGACGCCTATCCATTTTTTTCCCCTTAAAATTTATTTTGTATGATAACAATAGCTTTCTTTTTGTTATTTTTTGCTAAGTATATCTCTCCATCTCTTTATTTTCAACCATTCTGAGTCATGTTTTTAAGTGTGTCATAAATAACTCTTGAATTTTTATATTTTTGACCCATTCTGAGAGTCTACATTTTAGTAGTCTATTTTAATCTGTTTTCATTTATCATGCATATCAATTAGGGAGAAAGGTTTTTATAGGAAAGAAATCCTTTCCCCTGCATCATCACACACACACAATGTTTATTTGTCTCTCATGAAACAGTACCAGGGTAAGTGGTCCAGGTTGTTGGTGGTGACTCCTTTGCTCTATCCACGTTGCTATTCCATCTCTTAAGGCATTGCCCTAATCTACATTGTGGAGGATGGTTAGGGAGTTCCAGCTCAAGGAAGGAAGAAGAGAGCATGAGGCTGGGCGAGGTGGCTCACACCTGTAATCCTAGCACTCCGGGAGGCCGAGGCAGGCAGATTGCTCGAGGTCAGGAGTTCGAAACCAGCCTGCGTAAGAGCGAGACCCCCATCTCTACTATAAATAGAAAGAAATTAATTGGCCAACTAATATATATAGAAAAAATTAGCCAGGCATGGTGGCGCATGCCTGTAGTCCCAGCTACTGGGGAGGCTAAGGCAGAAGGATTGCTTGAGCCCAGGAGTTTGAGGTTGCTGTCAGCTAGGCTGACGCCATGGCACTCACTCTAGCGTGGGCAACAAAGTGAGACTCTGTCTCAAAAAAAAAAAAAAAAAGAAGAAGAAGAAGAAGAGAGAGCATGAAGGGGCACAGCCCAACTTCTTAAGGCCTAGACCCAGAAGTGACACACTTCTCATCTGCTCATACCCTGGTGGCCTGAACTTAGTTACATGACAGCAAAGGAGCAGGAAAATGAGTTCACTCTCTAAGCCACAACTCTATTGCTCAATTTCTGTTTTGGTGAAGTACACTCTCCAGGAGTTCTTTCACCAAAGATCTGTGAGTAAAACTTTCTGTATCTTTGTATACTACTAGTTCATTCTATTTTCCCTTACATTCTTGAATCATGATTTTATCAGCTACGGGGAATTCTAAATTGACATAATATTAACGCCAACATTTCAAAGTGATCATTCCGTTATCTTTTGGCATCTGCTGCTGGTGAATAGAAGTCTGTAGTGAGTCTCATTGTTATTACTCTATAGATTTTTGTCTCTCTAGTAACTTTCAATATTTTCTTTTTTTCAGCTGATCTTTGCATTATTGCTTTGTGTCTGGGTGGACTTTGTTTATGGATACCTCATTCAGGACTTGGTATGGATTTTAATCTGAGGACCCAAGTCCTTCTTTAATTCTGGAAAGTTTTCAGCCCTTATGTGTTCAAATATTACTTCCCCTCGCCCCTATGCTATGCATTTTTCTCTATTTTATCCTTCTAGAACCTCTATTAGATTTGGGTTGAAGTTTCTCATTTTATCCTACATGTCTTAATTTTCCTTTTATATTTTCCATCTTTTTGCTTCTCTGTACTGGTCTTGGGTAATTTTCTCAGATCTCTTATCCAATTCACTAATTCTTTTTGCAATTATATCCAGTCTACTTTTTAATATATTTATTGAACTTTTATTTTTATTTCTAGAATGTTCATTTCATTCTTTTTCAAATTTACCCATTCTTTTTTTATAACATCTTACTTTGGCTTAGAGTCTATTTTTTTCCCTTATCCCTTTAAAAATGTTAGACACATTTATTTAGAAGTGTTTTTCGCATTGCTCAATTATCTATAGTTGCTACTGTGTAAATTCTCTCATTTGCTGCACTTGCTGAGTCACATTTGTGGTGGCTTGTTTCTTTGCATGCTCTATAATGTTTTACTTTGAACTTCTCTTCCATGGGACTTGTTTTCCACTGAAGTAATTCATGCCCTATGAAGCCACCTGTCTGCAGGGGTCTTACTTTTGACTCTTCCAGGGACCTATAGATTTTCTTAGCTCACTCACAGTTCTGGCAATTGATGCTGAAAGACTCAAACAGCTGAGGGCTGGTACAGCTGGGGTGCCTTGAGTATCCCTCTCTATCTCTAAGAGCCTTCTCCACTATTCTTCCCAGCATGGTGGCTTCCTGGTAGCTAACTTGCCTTTTTACATATAAGATCAGGGCTCCTGAGATGTGTGTCGAAAAGGAGAGCTAGATGAAAGCAGTATCCTTTTCATAAACTCACCTTGGAAGCCACATAGCATCACTTCCACCAAATGAATTGGTTGAAAGCTTCACAAAATCCTGCCTAGACTGAAAGGTACAAAACATAGACCCCCACATATCTGGAGGAGAAGTGTCAAAAGCATTGTAAGAACATGTGAAATGAAATATATGTACTTGTGCAGCCAGTTTTGGAACTATCTACCACACTGGTGTCTCTAAGTCAGTTCTGGTGTTCATGCTTCTGGGCAGCCAAAGGTCCATTCTCAGCACACATTATAAAAACAGGGGATATTCCTTCCCTTTTGACACAGCACCTGGAGGATATGGATTATCATCCGTATGGGATGCAGCCCATTAAAATACAGGCAGAATTCTCAAACTGGAGAAGTGAAGAACTCTTGCACTGCCCCAGCCAGATCCTTTATGGAGCATATTAGAGTCTAACAAAACTTCCCAAAGAAATAATAGGGTTAAGACTTGCTGCTTCAGGATTGCACTTGAAGCAAGTTCATAAACAGAGTACATCTGAGTACTAATGCACCTGAAACAAGAAATGGAAATTTCAGCCCCCATTCCACTTTGTGAAAGTAATATGGAACACACAAAAAGAGGATCCATAGCACACCAAAGTATTCTTTAGCCACGTTGGCTAGACTAGCCCTGCTGTCTTAGTGAGAATGGCCTTCATGGTTCTTCATGTGGCAGAGTGCAGTGATGTTCTCCATTTCTTACAGACCACAACTCAGGTGTGCAAATGGTCTTACCTTGCTCTCCTGCCCTCATGTCACACAATATCAAGAGGAAAATAACTTAAAAATTATTTAAAATGTTTACCGTAAATATGGATCTCTAAGGTTGCTAAAAAGACAACAGGCGAAAAGGCATCTTTTAAAACACAGTGTGTAAAAAAAAATAAATGTCATACAAATATAAATTAAGAAATGTGGCAGAATATGCCCCAAAGTGGTTAGTGGTTATTGATGGGCAGTCGGATCCCATAATCCCACGTTTGTCCTTTCTTGTTTTTGTTTGATGTGTGGTAGGATTATAGATGTGCTTTATTTTTTTTTTTTATTTTCCCACAATATGCATTCATTGCTTGTGAGAGAAGAAAATTATTAATAACTGCTCATAATTACATTAACAGAGAAATCAACATAGAATAAAATTACAAAAATATAAATCCTTCAATGCAGAAAAAAAAGATATATCGGGCCTGGGAAGAAGGTAGTAATGCGGAAGACGAAAACGGGAAAATACCAGGGGCATAAGGGTTCTGTCCTCTAAGCCAGATGAGGGTAAGAATTGAGTCTAGGTGTAAGGTAAAATGCGACAGGTTTAGTTGTGATTCAAGCAATGGTAAAATGTGGGGTTCCCACCAAGGAAGCAGAGCAAAAGATGGGGAAATCTAGCTTTTGTCATCCCTGAGAATACATCAGCAGACTTCATCTGTGTGGGTAGCAAGGCCCCAGCCACTTTATTTTATTTTATTTATTTTTGAGACAGAGTCTTGCTTTGTTGCCCAGGCTAGAGTGAGTGCCCTGGTGTCAGCCTAGCTCACAGCAACCTCAAACTCCTGGGCTCAAGCAATCCTGCTGCCTCAGCCTCCCAGGTAGCTGGGACTACAGGCATGCGCCACCATGCCTGGCTAATTTTTTCTATATATATATTACTTGGTCAATTAATTTCTTTCTATTTATAGTAGAGATGGGGTCTTGCTCTTGCTCAGGTTGGTCTCAAACTCCTGAGCTCAAATGATCCGCCCACCTAGGCCTCCCAGAGAGCTAGGATTACAGGCGTGAGCCACTGCGCCCGCCTCCCCCCCCCCCCCCTCAGCCACTTTAGATTCAAGGACTGAATTCTAGATTTTGAGGACAGGGCTGTCAAAAACTGAATAGCAGGAATCAAATCAAAGCAAAGTGCTGAGATCTGGGGCCAGTGGACATGGAGGGAACGCCAACACAGGCAGCTCAGCTCCAAGCTGGGTGCCCATCAGGGAGAGAGCAATCAGTAGTCCAGAAGGCTGAGAGAGCTCAGGGGACAGTGGAGCCACGGTCAGTGTTGGCCTTCAAGACCAGGGGACAAGGGCAGGGAACATAAGCAAAACCACACCAGGTTAAGGGACTAAAGTTTATGTAGTGGCTTTCCCAGAGAGAGTTAGGAGTATTTTTCTCTTGGAAAACTAAGCAAGGAAGAAATAAAAGCAAGAAGAGTAAGGTTTGGCACTTTGTCACTGAGGTACAGTAGCATTGAGTGCAAAGGGCCTGGGATGTGCTGTTTAAGAGAACTGTGCCGAAACTTCTGCTCTTGTATGATTAACCATGAGACCTTGGGCAAGTTGTTTCTCCCATTTTAAAATAAGCCCAGGTCTCAAGGATAAATGAAATACTGTACTAAAAATGCCTGGCATAATATAGGTGCTCTTTACAAACACAATAGCCCCAGCTGAAAAAGAAATGGGAGGATAATTATTACTTTGAAGTCATAGAAGTTATTTAGGGAGCATTACCTCTCATTATTAATGCAGGAAATCATATACTTTTTGAAATTAGAGGCTACTGGAAATAGAAACCATACATTTTACAAAATTTTGCACATAACAGGTTTTAAAAGCTCCCCTTTTAATAAGTGACACTTTCGTTTTGATCATCAGAACAACCACATGAGGTTATTATTATCCCCATTTTACAGAAGTGGAGACTGAGGTTCAGGGATTAAGCAATTTGTCCAAAGTCACAGCTCTCGTAAGAAGTAGAGCTGGGATGTGGAGTTCTCAGCACACGGAAGTCCCATTAGAGAGGTAGAAGAAGAATTAGGACAGCCAAGTGCAAAGGGAGAAGCGAGGACAGTGGACCACACTTCAAGAACTTGGGCGGTGAAATTTGGGGTGGTGCAAGGCTATTGTTGTTCTCTAACGTAGGGAAACAAATGTGTGTTTAGGCAAGTGGGAAGAAGCTAGGTGGAGGGGAAAAAGACTGAAATGCCAACGAGAAGGCTATCGATGGGGAATGTTCTGGTGCACAGGTTGAAGAATAAGGCTTAAAGAACTCGGATTCTTCAGAGCCAAGAATGAAGACGGCAAGGACGAGAAACACACTGTTAACTGTCCTTACGACCCTGCCTGGAATCCAGGGCTAAAGCGTGTTTTCTTTCCCGTTGCCCCAGGTTACAGCAGCTGTCCTCAGTACAAAGGTCCTTAACAGGCTGAGTCCAGCCTGTCCCTCCCTTTTAGTAGCCTCTTGCACACGACGCCCCCTTTCCTTAATGCTCTCCCTCCTTTGCTTTCCTTTCACTCTGCTTCCTGTGCCACCTCTGTCCCACTCACCCGGGGCCTGGCCATTCTTCCCGAAGCGCCCCTTCCTCTCCTCCACCTCTCTGCCTTTTTAGCCCAGAGAGGGACCTGGAGGGCCACAAGCAGGTGGTGAGCCAGGGCTTCAGGAGCGTGGCCTGACCCCGCTGGTGTCCCCTCATGTCTCTGCCACAGTGGGTTCCAGCTGTACCTAAGCCCAGAGCAACCCTTGCCCGCTGTCTGCCCAGTCCTGCCTCTGCCCTGAGCGACGCCCGCCCCTGTGGGCGCTCCGCTCACACAGACAGCGCACCCACTGAGGCTGGCCGAGGGTTGGGAAGAGGTAAGGGCAGGGCGGGAGTATAGGGGATTGGGGGAGTGGTGCTGTTTGCATTTCGTGCTCATGGTGGAGAGTGTGCACTGCGGGGCATCAGAGAGGACGACATTACAGTGCCACTGACTAGGACGTGAAAACCGTTTAATTACACCTCTGCTTTCTGTGTCGCCAAGAAAGTACCTCGCATCTTAAAGTTTAATTTCTCTACCCATAAAAAGTTATTGAACACCAACTTTGTGTCAGTCATTAACTTTGGGTTGTCCAGAAATCATGTTAAACAGTTCTCGTAAGCCAACTGTCCCTGGTCACAGGCGTGAAACTTTCAGAACTTTACAAACTGTCAAACTGAAGTTAAAATTCAGTTTATTTAATATTTTATTTAATGCTCATAAAGTCCACTTAATACTTTTTTTTTGAGACAGTCTCACTCTGTTGCCCGGGCTAGAGTGCCGTGGTGTCAGCCTAGCTCACAGCAACCTCAAATTCCTGGGCTCAAGCAATCCTCCTGCCTCAGCCTCCCAAGTAGCTGGGACTACAGGCATGCGCTACCATGCCTGGCTAATTTTTTCTATATATTTTTAGTTGTCCAGCTACTTTCTTTCTATGTTTTTTAGTAGAGATGGGGTCTCGCTCTTGTTCAGGCTAGTTTCAGACTCCTGAGCTCAAACGATCTGCCCGCCTCGGCCTCCCAGAATGCTGGGATTAGAGGCACATGCGTGAGCCACGGTGCCCGGCTCATTTAATATTTTATCACTGTATCTTTTTTAAATGTGTTAAATGGAAATGTTTTTAAATTTATTATTTATAAGATCATCGTTATTCAATTTATTCATCCAATAAATATGTATTGAGTAGCCACTACACCTGAGGCTTGGTACCAGTGAGATGTCTGCACCAGGCACCCTTTACAATAGGGTGCCCTAGGTGCTATGATGTGACGGTACTGGGGCTGGGAGGAGGGATGCCTAATCTAATCTTTCATAGTGAAGAAGGCTTCCTGGAAGAAGTGACATCTGCAGTGAAACCTAACACTCATTCATTAACTAGACCAAGATGAGTCAGGAGAGAAATAGTGGAAGAAAAGTATTCCTAGGGGGAGAAAAACTAATTCTTTATAAAGACCAGGAGGCAAAGGAGAGCTCTGCTGGTTCTTTCAAGCTTTGAAAAGAATTGTGATATGATTGTTAACTGCAGTATGAGATGGTGAATAAGAAATGAGACTGAAGAAATGAACAGAGAATGGATTATGAAGGGCTTAATACAGCAGCAAAGACTTTCTATGTTCACATCTTTAACATAATGGTAATAGCAAGCAGGGAGCTCATCATTTGATTGATTAATTAATCCTTACAACTCCCAGAAGGCAAGTGAGGTTCGATTATAACAAGTTATTATTTTCCATCTTTAATACCCTGAAATTAAGTCTTCAAAACTAGAGAGCACAGATACCATTTTAAAGGATTTTTTCTTTTGCTTTCTTTTCTTTTCTTTTTTCTTTCTGTCTTTCTGTCTTTCCGGAGTGCAGCAGGAAATCATAGAAGTGAAGATTGAAGAGGAGGACGAATTTTGAACACGTTTAGAAATCCTCTGACTAACCACTCTGGCATCTTAAAAGATCTAGAAATGAACAGTTTCCTCCAGGGTGGAGTCAAGAATACAAGCTGGAGCAGGTTTTACCCTTTGGGAAGGGGGTGGGGGACCAGGTTGGAAACCTATTTCAAACACAGGTTCTCACCATCTAGTTTTTAAAGCATTGCTTTGGATAATGAATTCAAAGTGAATAAACAATTGCAGGTTCGACTGGCCTATGATTAAAATGTGATATCCTTGCCTCACAGTCTAAAGCGCATGTTATCTATGACTAGACATCAGATGAATGTACCTACAGAGTGAACTTTCCTAAAGAGAAATTTCCTGTTGGAATCAGTCAGTGACTAGACCACAGAATTAGTCATGTTGTTTAATTTGTTTAAACATATTATTAACAAGATTAAAAGCTTTCCAAAAGCTGGGATTGAAGGTACAGGGTCATTAGCACTAAACACCTACACTCCCCCCAAAAAAAATGAAGGGGTGATTTGTGAAATTAATACTCTAATAGTCTCTTGACAGTATAAAAGATAACTGTAGCTTAGTTTCACTTAGTTTCCTAGTGAATAGAGAAAGAAACAAATAGATTGTGGCAAAAAAGCTTGGATCATGCCTTGCCATGACCAGCCCTACCGAAAGGGCTTTCAGAGATAAAGAAAGTGCAGAAAGGGGAAGTGTCCGTCTGAGTTACTAGGAGCCTCTGTCCCAAACCATGATGTGGTCCCTTGCTGAGCTGAGCTAGGCTAGAGGCAGGCCTTCCTGCCCATTCCCCCTTGAAAAACAAGCTGGCCTTTCCTTGTCCTCTTTCCTTACTACTCTAATGGCGATGAAAGAGCAGTCCAAAGAATACAGTCACTGACTCCACTTCCCCCTCTCCTCGATTTCTCCTTAACACATCTGTAATCCAGCTTCCATCCCTTCCCCAGCATAGAAGCCAGTCTGGCCAAGATCCCCAGCACCTTCCATGTTGCCAAATCTAATGGACACTTTTGAGTCTTCATATAACCTAACCTTTCAAAAACAGTTGACCTTTCAACACAGTTAGCCACTCCCTGGTTTTTGAAATATTTCCTTCTCTTGACTTCTATGTTTACAAAGAACCATGCTATTGCACTCATTTGGTTTTCTGCCCACCTCACTGGCCACTCCTTCTAAGTCTCCTTTGCTGGCTCCTCCTCCTCTGTTCAACCTCTGAATGTGGATGTGTCCCAGAGATCAATTTCAGGGCCCTTTTCTTCTCTGTCTATACCTTCCTCCCAGGGACTCTCATTTAGTCTCATGGCTTCCAACTGTGTGCTGGCTGATGACATCTGTATTTATATTTCCAACCCTGACTCTTCCCTTATACTCCATTGTCTTATATTCATCTGCGTACTTGACATCTCCATTTAGTCACTGATATGTATATTAAACTTGATATATCCTAAATAGATTTCCTCCACAACCTGTTTCCCAGTTTCCCCACACCAATAATAAGCATCAATATTCACACAGTAGCTCAAGTCGAAGACCTAAAACGAGCCCCCTTTTTTCCTCAACCCCCATATCCAATCCATTAGTAATATCAAATCTATCCACTTTACCTCTGAAGTGTATCTGTCCACCTGTGGCTCTCTCTACTTCCACCTTAGTGTAAGTCACCATGATCTCTTACCTGGAGTACTGCACCCATCTCCTAACTGGTCTTCCTGCTTCCACCATTGCCCCTCCTGTACAACCCATGCTCAACATGGCAGAACAAATGATTTTTTACAAGCATAAATCAGATCATGGCATTTGTCAGCTTAATATTTACTAATGGCTTCACATACCACCCAAGAGGTATCTGAAATTCTTGCAGACACATTAAAATCTTCAAGTTCCTTTATGATCTGTCCTCTGCCTGCTTCTCTGATCTCTTGTCATACCACTCTCCATTCTCTATACTCCAGCCCATCGTCCTTTATATTCCCCAAACCTGTCCAGCATCTTCTTGCCTTGGAGACCCAGCACAGCCGTTCCCTTTGCCTGTGACACTCCCTCTCATTCAGTGTCATCTCCCCTGTGAGGCCGTCCCTACCACTCAAACTAAAGAAGTTTCCAAGTCACTCTCCATCACTTCACCCTGTTTTATACTCTTTATTGCACTGATCACCACCTAACATTGTCTCTTTACTTGTTCATCGGTTTACTAACTGCCTCTACCCTAGACTTTAAGCCTCATACAAGCAGGGACCTGGTCTTGTTCACTGCTTTACTCCCAGTACTTAAGTGCCTGGCACATGGCAGATGCTCAATAAAGTATTATTGAAGGAGTGCTTTATCCCAATATCTAAACACTAACACTTTAAGATATACCTGCTGTCAGCCAAAAACTGCTATTGAAACTTTATACATAGCCTTTCATTTAAACCCCAGAGCAATCCTGGAGCTAGGAGCTATTATTTCTATATTTTACAGATAGTTTGCAGAGGTCACACACCCAGTAAGTAGCAGAGCTGGGATTCAACCCAGGCAGCCCAGCCCCAAAGTCCAGACTCTTAAACACTGGATTGCACTGCTTGGTTTGAGCTGCCCACCTCTGGGCTTCCTGGGTTGGGAAAAGATTCTCAGGCCTGTCAACCCCAGCACTCCTGAGGGAGAGAAAATCTCAAGGGGAAACAGAAAGAGCTTGAGACTATAGTGAAGAAAGAACAAGTGATCCTGGGCTTAGACCTCGTGGCTTTACTTGTCTTGGTGGAAGGCTCCCACCACCCCAACTGTGCTTTAATAAAACATCCTGAGAGTATATGAGTGGGTGTGTCCACCCCTACCATATCACACCCCCAGTGAGAAGAGGAGGAAAAGACCACAAGGGCCAATGTTGCCCTGATTTTTGTTTAGTCACCCCTGTGGTCAGTCAGAACGGAGGAGATAAATACAACACAAGGAGAGCCCTGTCTGTGCCTCCAAGAGGCTGCTGCCTATCTGTACCTTTAACTCATGGGTATCCCCCCAGGACCAAAGACATGGGTGGGTTTTAGTCCATTTGGGCTGCTATAAAAAATTCCATAAACTGGGTGGCTTATAAACAACAGAAATGTATTGGAGAATGGGAAGTCCAATACCAAGGTGTCAGTTGAAAGCCAGCTTCCTCATAGATGGCACCTTCCCCCTGTGTCCTTATATGGCAGGAGGGATGACCTTGCTCCCCTGGGCCTCTTTCATAAGGGCACTAATGCCACTCATGAGAGCCCCACCATTGTGACCTCATCACCTCCCAATATCCCTATTCCCTAAATGGTGATTAGATTTCAAGCTATACAAACATTCAGATCATAACAGGGGAATCAGCCTCTGGACTCTTGTTATATCTCTCTAGCCACAGTGCTCAGAGGCCTTTCTCATTCTTCCTGGGACCTGGGCTCCCGTGTCAGCAGGGATTGTAGTTTATTCTCTGAGCTCTTCTCTCTGCCTCTGTTAACCACATAGGCTCCAGTCCCTAGCCCTGACCATGGAACATTAAACACCTCTGCTCTTTCCACTCCCCATCGTGAAAAGCAGTTAGACGCAGGTGTACACCTTTCCCCTTTCACAGGCCTCTGCCCTGACCTCTAAATCTCAAGCCACCACCTCTCTGGATCTGTTTTTCTTTCAGCTTCTGTGATCCTGTCTAAAGCTAAGACTGTTTCCTGGGCAACGGCTCTCCAAATTTGTAACACCCTGAGCTGCTCTGCTGGCCAACCAGATGTCCCGCTGTTTCTGTACCAACATGATGAGACAAGGCCTTTCAGGTACAGAGGGTATTTTTTTTAAGCAATGTTGTTGATGTTTAAATTTTGGATGATCTAATTTAGTCTTGCCTTTGCCAAAGAAGAAATGGCTTCTGCTATGTGGCAAGTGAACCGATTCCTTTGTATCTATTCACTGATGGACTTCATCACTCTGGGACCCTGAAATCCACAGCCACAATCGTGTCTAACATCCGTGGGGACCTCCACGAGTCCTGCTGTAAAACCACACAGACCACCATGACCAGCCTTCGCTTACCTCTCTATCTTCCCACAAAATCACAGAGAGCAGAGGTCTGTCTCTAGACCCAACCTGGGAGCCCACGGTAGGGAGGTAAGAGACACAGTTGATTGGCCACAGGTATTGTCACAGTTGGAATACTGCCCTGGTTCCTTGTTCATTTCTAGATTGGCTCTAAGAGGTTGGCAAAGATGGGAAAACAGAAAGAAGTATTTATAAAGAGGAGCGTGATCTGGGGCAACCAATCTAGAAGCATATGGCACTAACAATGAAAAAGCCAGAATTCTCACACAGGATGACCCTACTTATCTGAGGGTAGCCTAGAGTGACCATGTTGAATTTCATGACTATTTTGTTGTTGTTGTTGTTGTTATTTCTTCTTTATTCGCCATGCTCTTTCTGATACAATCTTCACCACTACCACAGATGATCCGCAGTAGGTAAAGTGTAAGCAAGACAGAAAGACCTAGAGAGAGGAAAAAGAATGACTAGAGAACAGAATTTTAATTATGTCTATGGACATAACATTATTTCCCATACCATCTTCCAGGGGGATGGTTCTAGGCATAAATATGTACTCCCATGATATTCTCCTATTTCTTTAATGACACACCACTGCCTATAGAATTAAGTTCAAGCTCTTCCATGTGGGATCCAAGATGCTCAGTGATTTAACTTCACCCATGCTCAGTTTTTAGATTATTATTCACTCAATATGGTTCTCAGACTCAGAGAAATCCATCTCAGAGGGATGCCATGTGCCGGGAACACCAGGGTTGAACTAACTGGCATTAGTCTATGGACGGGTATTTGGAGATCATCTCATTTAATCCTTGTAAATATTCTCTACACAGGCCACACCTCCCTCTGTCCCATCCTCCTGGGTGTTAGAGTTAGGAGCTTGAACTTTATTTATATCTAGTTTAGAAGTGTTTAAACACTCTTAAAGATTTTTCATCTTTGTCAACCATAATGCATAAATATGATATTTTCCAATATAATTTCAAAGTTTAATTGAAGTATTTATAATTTAGTTTGGCAGATGCTCTGTAAAGATCATAAAGCTGTTCTTAATTTGTACTTGAATTTATAAGTGGCTTTACCATTTGTTGGAAGAAACATAGAAACAATCTGTCTTAATCTCATTTTACTACGCTTTCTATTCTCAGTTTGACTTCTATATGACCCAATTGAATTCTATACATTGATCCAATTAAATTAACTTAAATAATAGGTGCAGTTAACCAACAGGTGTTTGTTATTAATATATAGCTATCTCTAATTTTAAGATTGATCAAAATGATTTAAAGGCTTTCTTCAATAAATACAACAATTTCATATAACAAATAATTTCACACTGCTAATCCACGAATGAAGATCCAAAAGATGATGATGGAATTTGATTTGGACTTTCACACTCAAATTCTTTGAGAGGAATATTCCAAGGCTCATCTCAACAGACACCCTCAGAAAGAATTTAATAAAATTCAACACCTATTCTCAATAAAAACTATGCATAGTTTAGGAAAAGAGGGAAACTTCTCCAAGTTGGAAAAGGATATGAATCAGAACCAATAGCAAATATCATACTTAACATTTCTCCACTAAAGCTGGGGAGACAAGACAAAATACCTTCTATTACTGCTACAGATTTTTTTTATAAGAAGCAATAACAACAAGCAGTTGTACTTTTAAGAAATGATATTTATTACAGTAATATAAAATAGAAAATGCCCAAGTTAAATAGAAATATTATAAGACCTACATGAAGAAAATTATAAAACTTAGCTAAAGGGCATTCAAGAAGATACAAATATATCTTATTCCTAAATAGAAATATTAATATTTAATGTTATACATATATCAATTCTCCCCAAATTGAGCTATAAAATCAATGCAATTCCTAAATCTCCAACAATTACATCCATCCATATCTATTAACATGGAAGATGTCCTTAATATATTTAAAAACAAGTTATAAATTAGTTCGACATATTCAAAAAAAATTGTTTTTATTTCAGCATATTACGGGATACACATGTTTAGGTTATGTATATTGCCTTTGCCCCACCAGAGTTTAAAACAAACAGCAAAAATATGTGTGTGTTCATATATAAATGTATACAAAAAGGTTTGAAAGGCTGCACAGTAAACTATTAGCAGAGTTTTATTAACTGAAGAAAAAATTATAATATCTATATCAATAAAATCAATCAATGTAATCAAGTCTACCTATCTATATATAATCTGTATAATTATACGTGATGCATCATATAAATTGTCAATGTAACCAAATACCAATTTATCCAAAAAATCATGTACCAAAAATGTATATTTATCCAAAATTGATTTCATAATATATAGAAAATATAAAGCTGCTTTTTGAGAATGTTTTTACATTTCAAGTTTTCTACTTTTGAATATTTTGAGGATTATTTAGCTAATTTATTTAATACATTTTAGGCAAACAAATTTTAGGCTGCTAATTGGGAAAAGGATCACCACTTTTCATGATGTTAAAAACAATCAGAGCATTTCACTTCTTGGTCATGACACTTCTTGGTCATCTCGTTTATGGTGTTGTGTTGCATTTTGTTTTGTTTTGTTTTGTTTTAACATGATGACAGGAAACAGGACTGAGTATAAATTAGGTCATTTTCTCTGATAAATTATAGGTGAAAATTCATTTTTAAATTTTTTTCCAGCTTTAGTTAATTGACAAATAAAAATTGTATATATTTAAGGTGTACAATGTGATCGTTTGATATATGTACACATTGTAAAATGATTACCACAACAAATTAATTAACACATCCATCACTATACAGTTACTTTGTATGTTTGGGGTGTGAGAAAACCTAAGATCTATTCTTTTACCAAAGTTCAAGTAAACAGTACAGTGTTATTAACTATAGTCACCATGATGTACATTGGATCTTCAGAACTTATTCATCTTATAACTGGAAGTTTGTATCCTTTAACAAACATCTCCCCATTTTCCCCACCTCCACAGCCCCTGGAAACTACCTCTCTACTCTGCTTCTATGAGTTCGACATATTTTTAGATTCCACATGTAAGTGAGTTTATATGATACTTGTCTCTCTGTGTCTGGCTTACATCACTCATCATATTGTCTGCTAAGTTCATCTATATTGTTACAAATGGCAGGATTTCCTTTTTATGTCTGAATAATATTCCATTGCATATATACGTGATATGTGAGATTTATATATATATATATATTTCTTTATCCATTTATCTGTTGATGAACACTTAGGTTGTTTCCATATCTTGGCTATTGTGAATAATGCTGCAATGCACATGAGAGATACTGATATAATTTCTTTTGCATATATACCCAGAAGTGTGATTGATGGATCATATGATAGTTCCATTTTTAATTTTTTGAGGAACATCCATACTCTTTTCCATAATGGTGGTACCAATTTATATTCCCACCAACAGTGTACAAAGGTTTCTTTTTGTTCCACATCCTCGCAGACACTTATCATCTCTTGTCTTTATTTTTTTTTTTTTGGAGACAGAGTCTCACTTTGTTGCCCAGGCTAGAGTGAGTGCCGTGGCATCAGCCTAGCTCACAGCAACCTCAAACTCCTGGGCTCAAGCGATCCTCCTGCCTCGGCCTCCCAAGTAGCTGGGACTACAGGCATGTGCCACCATGCCCGGCTAATTTTTTTTTCTATATATATATATTAGTTGGCCAATTAATTTCTTTCTATTTATAGTAGAGACAGGGTCTCGCTCTTGCTCAGGCTGGTTTCAAACTCCTGACCTCAAGCAATCCGCCCACCTCGGCCTCCCAGCTCTTGTCTTTTTGATAATAGCCATCCTGACAAGTGTGAGGTGATATCTCCTTGCAGCTGGTTTGCATTTCCCTGGTGATTAGTGACATCAGGCACCTTTTCATATAAGTGAACATTTAGAATCATACTTCATACTATATACAGAAGAGAGAAATAAAACTTACCATACACAAAAATAAATTCTGATAGTTTAGGGAGTTGAACAAGTTGAATGAAAATAATCAATTTTGGAATTGCTTCCAACCAAGGAACTACTTTTACAGCAAAAGAAGTGGTACAATGGGTTCATGACCATGGTATACACTGACACTGTCAAGTCCCCATCACTTAGGAGCCCAATGGAAAATGCTGAAATGGTACAAGGTTAGAGTGCTTTCCTATAGGATAAAGTGTATTCTTTGAGCTAGTGACCGAAGTGACCAATATATGGTGGTGTTTCTCCCACAGCCAGAATACCAGGCCCAGGAATTAAGGTGTGGAAGTGGAAGTCACTCCTGTCACTGGCAAATATTTGCCCCTCATCCCTGCAACTTTAGACTCTGCTGGTCTAAGATCATAGTTCTCAGGGCAGTAGTATTTCCTTCAAAGCCTACCACGATGCTTCTTCTATTGTCTTGGAAGTTGAGACTGTCACCTCACCATTTTGAGCTCCACTGAATTAACTTGTAATGAAGAAATGAATAATGTGAGGTGCCTCCTTTATTTTAAGCCCACTAAGAGAGTAGCAGCTATCTTCAAGAGTTCAACAGTAAAAGAAAATCAAATCCTAAGAGAGATGGTTTAAAATTTAAAGCAATTTAAATAAAACCCCTATAGGCCTAAAGAAACAGATCGCTCCAATTTAATCTGTGAATAGTGTTGCCAGAGAAAAAGAGAAAAAAATTATGATAGAAAGCACACTGGTAGAAATCATTGAAAACAATTTCTCCTGAGTTAAAAACAACAAATCATTCTTGAGTATCTGGAGGGCTATTTGGATTCCTACTTGTCAGATTCTTGAACTGTAAAGATGTGGGATATTTAATGGAAAAGGCTGAAGAGAAGAGAGAGCTATCCTTTAAAGATTCTAAGACTAAAAGATTTTTAAACTTCTATAAGAGAGAGAACATAACCAAGCCCTAAGGATAACATTATCACAGATCTCTTAAAAATACTTGATTCTCACTACAAATACATTACAATGCCATTCCACTGGTTTTTTGGATATTACCTGTTTTGTTTTGGTTATTGTTCGTTTGTGTTTAAGGCAGAAGAGTCTTTTGCAAATATAGAACTTGAAAGAATATTTCCATACAATCTACATCTACCAAAAAACTACAAAAGACCGGGGCCTTAGAGATGTACAATAAATTTAAGTGATTTCAATGACTCTCACAGCAAAGGTAGTTAAGTACCTTAAGTAAAGTTTTACTGTGATGAAATCTAGGACACAAAAAGATAACAGTATAAAAATTGTTTGTGAACAAAAGTTAAAGTTTGAATATAATATTAAAAGATAAACATAAGTTTAATCTATATTAAAATTTTATACTTAATAAGGAGCTCAAATACATGTTATTTCCTTCCCTTTCTATACCAAAAGGATTTAGAAAAACATTGAGAAACAAAGGAGAGGTGGAAAAACTAGACTTCATAAAAAATAAGGAGAGATAAATATTGGAAAATTAGGAAGCAATTTTAGTGTCAAACTGAAACAAGAGCTGGTTTTTTGTTTTAGCTAAATTGCTTGACCCCCAGCATAACTGGGCCAAAAGAGAGAGAAATCAAGCTTAAAAATCTAAAAGAAGGAAAGATCTATAACAACTAATATGAACAATTGGTTAGAAGCTATCATATACAATTTATATACTGAATTTTAAATGTAAGTGAAAACTTTAAATATAAAACTGACATAATATGAAATGGACAACAAAATTTGAGAATTCTATTGTTGCAAATCTCAGAAAATCTTTCCCTCCCTAAAAGTTTGAGCAACAGTCAATTACATTGTCTTCTCTTTGTAAGTTTAATTACATTAAGGGCCCCCATCCAACTAGTCAGAAACTTCAGCCAAAGTACTGCTTGGCTCTCCCAGAGTTTGGGGGGAGCCCTAGAAGTTACTTCTAAGAAGTCATGATCTGTTTAATTTGGTGCTGCCTTTGCTTTTGTCAGGGTCCGTGGCCAGGGTGGTGGCACATCTCTGCTGAGCTGAGGTGGTGCTGATGACAGCACTCTCCCAAGGTGCAGATCTTCTTGATGCTCATGGCATCATGACAAATGGCCATACTCAAGTGTATGGCTCTCTTCCACCTGAGTATTGGTCTGTTAGAGGAATCCCACAGCAAAGTTATCTGGGTGGAGAGGGGATTCCAGAGTTTACTAAGGTCCTTCTTTGGGTTCTCACACAATTTTTTCCCTCAATTGGCTTGGTTGAGACTCATTCATATTGTAGCCACCTCATTGTAGCCACAGCCTGGACTCTCTTTTGACTCTCAGATCGTCTTTATCTTTGTGTCTGACTCCTTTTATGGAGGTTTCTCTACCAGAGGGTTCATATTCTTGTAGTAATTTGCCACTTCTCATCACAATTCCTGCCTTCAAACTTACCCACACATCGATTCTCCATGTGTGCTTCTCTATGTCTACAACTCAGGAGGAAGCAAGATTTCATTTTTCCCCCAGGAAGCTCCTGGCTCTCATACACATCAGTGATGTAAGTAAGGGTAGGAAGGAATAGTAGGTCCTGCTTAACTGTTTCGACTCAACAAATTCAAACTGCAGCCGTGATCTTGCTAATGTGTCCTGTATATTAGTGAGGGTCCAATCAGGATCACAGGGATCTCCCCAGAACTTCAACAGACATAACTTAATACAATGACAAAGTGCATGTGAGACTGCTTTATAAGTTCTAAAACACCACGCACAATAGACACCATTCTTAATAAAGTCACTAGTGAACTTCTAAATGCCAAATCCACTGGACACACCCAATTTCTTTACAATAGGTAAGGCTGTTGGGTATTTGCTTCCTCCTGAAATTCTGTCTGGCTTAGCTTCTCTGGCACTTTTTTGTTCCCCTACCTGTCCAACCACACCCTGTTAGACTCTTGACAAGCTTTTCTACTTCTACTTAACTCATTATTTGATAAATATTTACTGAATAAATTACATAAGCGTTGATGATCAGAAAGCTTTGAAATTGGACATAAGCTACCATTTTCTCTTATTTTTCTCAGATCTTTTAGCACAACATTTGCAGGCTAGCAACACTTAAGCACTTCATCCCAGAGAGTTCATTCAATATTGTTATTCTATTTTGGTGAAAAGGAAGGCCAGGACTGGAAGTGAAGTCACATGCTTAAAGCTACCCAGAGAGCTAAAATCAAAGATCCAGTGGTATTTATATAGGCCCAGCTTCACTTCTGGTTCTAAACTCTGGTCTGAGACAATAGCACCTCTTCGAATAATAAGCAAATAAAAATTCCTAGGGAAGCACAAAATGCCAGCAGGCATTGTTTCTTCTCATTTCCTTGTTTCTTTTTTAATTTGCTTATCTGTTTGTTCTGTGAGAAAGATGTTAAGAAAAAGCCATATATAATGGGAGTATTTCTATCTAGCCCATTTCTCTTCTCTGTCCCTAATAACATGTTTAGAATTTTGAAGAGTAGTGTTCATTTAAGTAGGTTTAACTTAGTGAATTTATAATATAGCAAAATTATTCATTGGAATTCTATTTTATTGAATTATATTTATGTAAATTCTTTTTAATTATGTTTGTCATATAATAAATGTATTCATCTGAATATATTTAGCTTACTTAGTTTATAATTAATGATCTTATTAATATATATTATATACTAGATATGTTTTATATGTATAACTTTATGTTATATTATAATATAACATTGGATTATTTTACTGTAAATATCCAGCCTAGTCTGTATTGGAAAACATTAATTGTCAATTTGGTTGACCTGGTAGAAGTTGCTTAAGTGAGTTATTTTAGTGCTATTTGGATTACTTTTGAATAGTTAAGAATTTGAACTAGGAAGAGAGAAACACAATAAAAATGAGGCGTGATGGCCCCATGCTAATCTGAAAATAGCCACTGGAGGTTCCAGCCCCCTCCTCACCTCTCCCGTCTTCTCTCCTCTGCTCCCACTCATTCCTGCCACACCCTTCCCCATGCCTTCACTGTGCCAGGCACGCCCCACCTCAGGACATTCACAGGGGCTGATCCCTCTGCCTGGAATGTTCTTTATTCAGAAACCTTCATGATGACTCATGCCCTCGCCTCTTCCAAATCTTTGCTCAAATGTCACCTTCTGGTGAAGACCTACGGTGACTGACCAACTTGGAATTCTGGCCAGCTTCTCCCTGCACCAGGCACTCCAGGTCTGCTGCAGACCCTGCTCTGCTTTGCCTTGTTCCGTGGCAATGCTCATCTTCAAACATTCCTTATAACTTTCATAGCCATAGTAATTTGGAGGCTTTAGAGTTTACCATGAAGGGACTTTAAGCTGAACTTGGAGCTCATGCCCACACTTGAGAAGGGGTTGATAAAGCATCACCCTATGCTTACTCTGTTCAGAGTGTCAGCTGCCAGGTGCTACCACCAGAAACCCCAGTTACAGGGAAACTGAGGCAGGAAGATTGCTTGAGGCCAGGAGTTTGGCGCTGCAGTAGGCTGTGAATAGCAACTGCAGTCCAGCCTGGGTAACATAGAAAGACCCTGTCTCTAAAAAATAAAAATTAAAAAAAAATAATAATCATTTTTTTTAAGTGTCAGCGAAAGAGGAAGAACTGTGCATTAGGCTGAGGACTCCAACCTTCCCAAGGGGAGGCTATGAGTTGCTCAGGGTTGTGATACCATGAAGGTAGCACACTTTCCCATACTTGGCCTGCTGAGTTGCTGATAGCACCTAGATCAGCTTTAGCAAGAAGCCCAGCACTGCTAGCAGAAATTCCGTGCCTCTAACAAGCTGGGCCTCTCTGGGGAGCACCCACTGGAATTCCTCTGTACAAGCTCCCTTCCTTTGGGAGGAAGGAGAGCCAACTGGGGTCATTTGCCTCGGTTTCCTCTCCTCACCAAACCTACATAAAGGCAAGCATATGCCCCATTGGCCTACTTTGTGGAAGAAGTGACAGTCAGATATACTGGGAAAAGAGGAGGAAGAGAAGCCCCTGTCCTGGATAATTCCAAAATTATTAAGACCATATCATATAGCTAAATTTAGTACTTTTGTCTGAAAAAGTACTCCATAGGAAGATACATGATATTCGATAAAAGCTATTGAACTGTTTGGAAAAAGATAACATTATATTCTCACTTTATATCTTACCACCTGAATAAATTCCAATAGATTAAAGTGTGAAATAGAAAAACAAAAAAGTATTATAATAAGATATAGATTAATAGTAATTTATTATTAAAATGAGATAAACTCTTCCTCGTATGTCACTAAAGGCAGAAAAGAATAGATTTCAAATATTTTACTCCATACAAAAGTTAAACTTTTTTTTTTTTTTTTTTTTTGTGACAGAGTCTCACTTTATTGCCCAGGCTACAGTGAGTGCCGTGGCATCAGCCTAGCTCACAGCAACCTCAAACTCCTGGGCTCAAGCAATCCTGCTGCCTCAGCCTCCCAAGTAGCTGGGACTACAGGCATGTGCCACCATGCCCGGCTAATTTTTTCTATATATATTAGTTGGCCAATTAATGTCTTTCTATTTATAGTAGAGATGGGGTCTCGCTCTTGCTCAGGCTGGTCTGGAACTCCTGAGCTCAAACGATCCGCC